>CAIGRO010094593.1:0-10823 GCA_903798355.1 Fraxinus baroniana | reverse complement strand
TGGAAAATTGGGAGCTAAACCATACGGCACTCCAATGGTTCCAAATTTGCAGCTTACAAGAGATGGCGAATTGTTTGAAGATCCTGAACGATATAGAAAATTGGTTGGGAAGATGCTGACTGGGCAATATCCAAGGAAAATCGAAGATCTACATCCAGCTACTGTGTATTTGTTGGAGGAAATGTGGTTTCATGGAAAAGCAAGAAGCAAAATGTAGTTCTACGTTCTAGTGCAGAATCAGAAAATAGGGCTATGGCTAAGTCTGTGTGTGAGATAATGTGGATACATCAGCTCCTTACCGAAGTGGGCCTCAAGACCTCAATACTGGCTAGGTTATGGTGTGATAACCAAGCTACACTTCATATTGCATCTAATCCAGTNGCTAAGTCTGTGTGTGAGATAATATGGATACATCAGCTCCTCACCGAAGTGGGTCTCAAGAAATCAATACCGGCAAGGTTATGGTGTGATAATCAAGCTGCACTTCATATTGCATCTAATCCAGTTTTTTATGAACGAACGTAACACATTGAGATTGATTGTCATTTCGTTCGTGAGAAGATTAAACAAGGTTTGGTCTCTACAGAGTATGTGAAAACAAGAGAACAATTGGGAGATATATTCATAAAGGCTCTAAATGAGGTTCAAGTGAATTATCTTTGTAAAAAACTGGGCATGATAAACATCTATGCTCCAACTTGAGGGAGAGTGTTATAAACTAGATTATTTCCTAGAATGGTAAGGTAGTAAAGCAAATAATTTAACCCTAATTCTTATCCTAATATAGTATAAGGTAGTTGTATATATACACATGTTTTCTATGAATAATACAAGTGAAAATACCCTTCTCTTCCTCTCGATACTTTTGTGACATCATTCATGTAAGTTTCTTACTCTTGCGTTGCTCTAGATATTTTTCCCCATCCCCGAATCCCAGTTTCTCATATTGATATCTGGAGAAATGAATTTTGTAGACTGGCATGCAAATTGTTGCTCGTTAATTAGGAGTTGATTGTCCATTTTGTGCGCGTAATGTTTTTGCCTATACGCTTCATTTGTATGTTTTCCAACTAAGACTATTAAGAGTTTGGCTTCCATTTTAAATAGTCAACATTTTTTAAAGTAGCCTAAATTCTTAAAATAATTGTTTATAATTAATGTGTGATTTATTCCTTAATATGCTCTTGCAAGATGGTGGCTACTTTGAGCACATCAATCTTGTAATACAAATGCTCGATTGAGTTTTAGACAGGGCCAATTGCTCGTTTGAACTTATTGGATTTTCATATCATATAAAGACCTGAGGTTCCATCTTTAGTCCAAGCCCTTGTATGTTGGTTACGATTTATCCCTTAAAAAGGACACATCCATTAACAACTAAGGAAATGTACAGTGAGATTTTAAATTAAACATGGCACGTATAACTCTACATAACAGGGGAGTAATTTTTGGT
Organism: Fraxinus baroniana; assembly: GCA_903798355.1. NCBI lineage: Eukaryota > Viridiplantae > Streptophyta > Magnoliopsida > Lamiales > Oleaceae > Fraxinus > Fraxinus baroniana. Next base: position 9,370 of record CAIGRO010094593.1, on the reverse strand, counting down.
AAGTGGACTCATTTAAATGTTAGATGAGAAAATGTCTCCAGACAATCATATCACTGTAATTAACTACAGTGGAGCTTTGGTAATTAATAATTACAAGACAGAAGCGGCATCAATACCCTTTAATTTTGTAGTGCTATTCTTGGTTACTTTTTAGGCTGAAGAAAATATTAATTCGGGAAGGATTTTAGAAGAATGATTTCACATTCATAAACTTCACGAATAGTTCAGGTACTTGATTCTTCTCTTCTACCGGAGATTTTACTATCTGTTGCACATAAAATATCTGAAACATGTTCGTACGTCTGCAATCAAAAGGTAACAGTCATTTTTAAATTGTACTTTAATCTTTTATGAGATAAATGATTAATAATTATCATTTTCATTTTCATACCTAGGGAACGGCAGATGAAGTTGTTGATTGCTCCCACGGGAAGCAGCTTTGGGAGCTTTGCAACGTGAAGTGTGAACCTTTCTGGATAAATGGAGGTGGGCATTGCAATCTGGAACTTTATCCCAAGTTCATTAAACATCTGAGTTTGTGCTGTCTCTTGGGAAATCAAAGCCACCTATGGATGATTCTAAAACAGCATCATTAGACTCTGACAATCTGAATAAATCAACCGCAAGCAATACCTCAGACACATTGCAATCAGATCTACCAGATTTATCTAGGAACAGTTTGGATAGTCGACTTGACAATTCCAAGAAGTTGAGCAAGCCTGAAAAGTCTCGAATGAGTACTGACCGCGTTGACAGGTTAAGAAGGAAAAAAGGCTTGATCTAGTGATTTCTTTAAAGCACATTAATTTAAATAATTATCCTCACCTGAGAGTAGTATTCAGGTTTCTGTGTGGATGTGTGGTCTCTGAGTTGCGAGTCTGTAGTGTTGATCTTGCTTATGGTATAAGTCATCTTGATCATACGAGCTGAAGGATAACCAAATAGAAAATAAGACCATATTCATTTGTTTTTCCCCTTGCAAATCTCATGGATTACTTTGATTTGAGCAGCACGTAGTTTCATATCTCCAAATATGTATTCTAGTCTCATATTTTTCCCCTACATTTGCTGTTCCAGAGTGTTGCACATTTATTGTTTTCCCAGAGATTTCTGTTCACACTATCCATCTGAACTGATCTCGAAATTTCGTTTTTATTGTTTTTTACTTTTCATAAATCAGTTGCCTAGAATGAAAAAAGGGTATAAATCTAATAATTAAATTTTGTTTAATGCAATTAAATTATCGTCAATCAAGGCTCTTATGATATAGAGTGGTTTAACAGGCACTCGTTGTCCTGGAGACATGCTTGCTGGTGTTTCCTGAGATGATATAAATGGAGCAATCATGCTACACAAACAGGCTCAAGAACAGACTTAAAAACAAGGGGGACAAGTGTTCATACATGATTCTATAGTTTGAAATAAAAAAACGCCCACACATACACTGTCAACTCAGTCAGTCTGTTTCTTATCTGGCATTGAGCCTGTTCAAGTGGCAATACTCTAAATGGAGGACTCAAAAGTCAACTATACAGCAAATAGATGTTTGCATATTATGTACACTGAGTCCGGCCAAAATTCAGACGGAACCTCTGTTTTGAATTTTCTCTGGATTAAGTCAGGCAAACTTAACAGGGCGCCTTGTAATGTCTTGACTTTAATAGTGGTATAATTGGTGTATCCGTCAAATTTAAAGCTTTAATGAATCTTCCATTCACACTCGTTGGTTGCTGAGATTTTAGATACTCATACTAACCAGGCTTACAAGAAAGTGAAGCCAATGATCTTGCTCAACGGCGATGTACACAAACTAACTTCATATCTTCTCATTATTTATCATCACGACCCTCGTATTGTTCTACATTCTGGGTTCTTTGTGTCATAATGGTGGGGAGTATGCATCCTGTGGCGCTCCGTTTCAGTGTGGGAATCGAGGAAATAAGTTATCGATTCTGGGGTGGGAATGGGCCGGATTATTGCGGATATCCAGGTTTCCAGCTCAATAAATGCTAAGGAGATGTCCCAATACTTACTATTTCATCAAGACAATATCGTGTCCTCGAAATCAATAACACCGCCAGACTATCAAGGTTGCAAAAGAGGAGTTATGGAACACCACTTTGTTGGGAGTAGATACACAGATTAGCTCAAGAACTATAACAATAATATTTATACTGAAATAGAAACTAAAAATGAAAGGTAAAAATGAACAAAGTAATCTGAAAATTAACGCATCATTGATTCGAAGCCCTCAAGCCAAGAATCTGTTACTCCAGAGTTTAGATCACTGATGAACAACCACTAATAGAGTACAAATCACCACCAAAGTGAGATTACAAAGGGTAGACACTCAGACTCGACCCTAGAATCACAAATGAGATCTCTCTTTCGAATTACAACACGGTTCACACAAGAACCAACACTCAACTCAATGAAATCACACAAGATTACAATAATGAGTGAAGAAAATCAGAAATCATAACAGAGAAGAAGAGAACTCTCTATAAACAGCGCAGCACAAGAGAGTGAAAAATCTAGAAGCCGTGAAGCTCTCAAACCCTAGAACTCCCTTTAAAAGAGTCACTCAACAGTCTCCAAATCCAATGGTGTTGGAGGCGACACGTGGTGACATCTTGGGCGTCGAAAATTAGGTAAGTGAAAACAAGGTTTTTAGTATTCCATAACACATTTTTGCACCAAGTAAATAAACCAAATTATTCAGCAATTGGGCCTCCAACATTTCAGCCCAATGGGTCACTTGCATCATTGTGCCACAAAATTCCCTTCACACTTGTCCCAGATTTCTTTGCAACACTACCTCGGATCGAAACCTATGTTTTCACCCAATGATCAAAATATTGTTGGAAAAATTAGCGTGTATAAATTATATTTTAATAACCAATCTTTGGTGCATAATTTCAACTTACCAAAATCAAATGTGTAAATTTAGAAACGAGAAATGCATAAATATTAATTTGGTTGAAACATGAGTTTGACACTTTGTCCTTAAGATAATGCCCCGGGTGTTAGCAATTCTTCGACATTCGTCTCTCAAAATACAACAACTACGTTCCATAATAGGAGAACTTCAAATTACGTAGACTATTGAACTAACTGATATTTTAAACTCTATTTATATGAAACTCGACTCAAAATAAATACAGAATTATTTTCAAGTGAATATGATGAATGAAAATTCTAAACACATGGAGTCCATGTATAGTTGTTGAAAAGTTATGTAACAAAAAACAAAATTTTTGAAATATTCTCTATTTAAAGAGACGCCTATTAGAAAATATCAAATCCAAAAGTTATGACCTATCATCTAAAAGGACATATGTATTGAAAAATAACAATCTCATAAGTCAAGATCTTTTCATATGAAAAGACACATCTTTTGAGTCGAATATATTCTAAAATATTCCATAATATTCTATTAAATTTTTCAAAAATGTCACGTATTTAAGTACCTTAAATTTGGCTTAATTTCTCATTCACCGACTGACGATTTTCACTTAAATAATCATTTAAAAATTGATCAAACCCAATAATTTATACGAATTTCCAACAAACATTGCTCTACACTACGGTTGCTCCACAGCTAGCGGTTAGCCTGCACCATGACGCCCACATATTTTCGAAAGATTGTTCACAATAGGAGAAGGTTTGCCATCTATCCCTGGAGCTGGAACTGATATGAGATAATATCTCTGTTCTAGACAATGAAAGTGGCGCAGGGAATTTGAGAGGTTCTACAGCTTCATTCCTTCTTTTTCAGGATGCTCTTGGTAGTTTCTCAGTGTAGTGGTTTGCAAATAATATTTGTTTACCTCTAAAAGATGATCAGAAAATTCCCCTTACTAAAAGGGTTTTCTCCTCGTGAACTGACTACTGTGCTGCTCAATAGGGGGTAAAAAGAGAAATGACTAGTTAGGAGAAACTATCTCAAATTCATCATATCCTCTTCGTCTAGGTGCCCCTATTTATAGATTTCTATTCAAATTTTGGGGTTAGATGGGCCTTTCTTACAGGTGACATGTGACAATCTTTGATTGAATGACTTTTAACTAATTGTGTTACGTGTTCACGTTTCATCACCAGCGTAATCCTTCCATTTTTGCTCATCTACATTGGTTCATATTTTAAAGGGTCGCTTATGAGATTTTTTCCAAATGAGTGCTTTTAGCTCACATTAGGTTCGCGTGTATTTTTGGCTTCTTTAGAGTGCTCACTTAGATGAATATTTCGTATATAACAAATAATTCTCAAAGTCCGAGTCTAATATACCGAGTCTAATAATTTATATTAGGCTTTTGGACTTCATTTAGACTTCTGAGCGAAACTAGATACTCGTGTTCATTTATTTCCTTTTTTTTACAAGCTCTTGCAATATGTGAACTCAATTTTATTACATACTTTGGTGTGTCAGTCAGTATCTTGGCAAAAAGGCGAGATTAGATCATCTAGTCCGTAATAATCCCCCAAGTTCGAGCTTAACTATTTATGAAGTGTATTATGCTCGAACTCATAATCTTAGCTAAAAGACTTTGCCACATTATAATGACTTAAAAAGAGGTTAACTATGTTAACTGCTTTAAGTATTTGACTTTGCCGAAATTGTTTTTATTGATAATATTTTCTTCAATACATGTCATTTCAGGGATGTTTAAGGAATTCCTCACTTTTTTTTTTTTTTTTGATAAGTAAAATGAATTATATAGCACAAAAACTTGTACAGATACTCCGGGCATACCCGAGCGAATCAAAAATGCATTTACAAAAAATAGATCATGAACAATGCCATGCCCGAGTGGTACAAAATGTTAAGAACCACCCAAAACAGTCAACACATTACAAGTGACTCAAAAGAGATCAAAACATTTGGATACAAAGAGTACATTACTTTGTATACATGTGTTTTAATTCGTTTGACGACGCTATCAATGTGAGGCCTCATATCTTCAAAAACTTTCCTGTTTCTTGTTAACCAAATGTAATAAACCGTGCAAGCTAGAGCTATTTTCTTCGCTTTGTTGCGCCAAGATGTACCTCTTGCTTCTTTTTTCATCCACTTAAGTGCACTAGCCATTGTTGTCATTGCTCGAGTAATTCCAATCCAATCCTTGATACTGTTCCAAACTTTCGAGGAGAAATCACAAGCAAAGAAAAGGTGGCTGTTTGTCTCTTCATGTGTGTTGCACAGGCAGCAAATACGGTCAATGTCTAGGTATTGCAGTCTATCTTTTGTGCTAAGCTGGGACTGAGCACCCAACCAAAGTATAAAAGAGTGTTTAGGCGTGATGTAATTTTTCCAGATCACATTGGCCCAGCAAACACTAGTACCTTTTGGCCGAAACAATTCATAAACCTTAGTCAAGCAAGAATCATCTCCAACCGTTCCCATAATCTGTCCCAGAAACTGATCTGTTCGAAATTCAGCTAGCTGGCCGGCCGAATTCTGCCCAGAAAACTGCTTCAGCACATCTCTAATCTCGATTAATTTCTTGAAGAGTGGCGATTGGTCCTTCCTGGTCGAGATTTCCCAGATGTTGGCTCTCTTCAGGTAAAATTGGTGCACCCAACGAACCCAAAGTGTATCTTTTTTAAGATGAATATTCCACAGCACTTTAGCTAATAATGCAGAATTCCATGATTTCAAGTGTCTGAAACCAAGCCCTCCCTCATTTTTTGGCAAGCAAACATTATTCCAGGCAACTAGAGGCTTCTTAGAACCCCATAAGAAGATACGGCAGAGGCTGGTAATTCTAGAGATGACTGTAGCTGGGATAGGTAATAGAGATAGCCAAAAACATTCAACTCCTTGAAGCACCGTTTTGACCAATTCGGCTCTACCCGCATACGATAAGGAGGAGCATGTCCAAGAATTAATATAGGCTGCAATTTTGTCTAAGAAAGGCGCATAGCAACTGACCTTTAGTTTCTCAGAGGCAAGTGGAATGCCTAAGTACCGAAAGGGCATAGTGCCCTTAGGAATATTTGCAAGTTCTTGGATTTCCTCATAATCTTGTCCATGGACACCGACAGTGAATAGGCTGGATTTCAGGTTGTTCATTCTCAACCCCGAGACATTTCCGAAGTTTTCTAAGCATTCCATCAAAATTTTGACCGAAGGCGCATCACCTCTTGCAAAAAGCATAAGGTCATCCGCAAAAGCAAGGTGTGTAATTTTCAATGGTCCACATTTGGGATGGAAATTGAAATCATTCTCATGTGTGGCTGCCTTGAGCATTCTAGAGAGGTATTCAATACATAAGACAAATAAAAAAAGGCGAAAGTGGATCACCTTGTCTCAACCCTTTACCCCCTTTGAAGAAACCATGAATGCCTCCATTTAGAGCCACGGAATAGGTTGTAGTGGTCACACATTCCATGATCCAACCTATGAAAATATTTGGAAAGCCTAGCCCCTCAAGCATTTGTTTTAAGAAATTCCAGTCCACCGAGTCATATGCTTTGCGTAGGTCCACTTTAAGTAAGCATCTAGGGGCAACCCGTTTGCGATTGTATTGTCTCAATAGCTCTTGCGCGAGGTGAATATTTTCTAACATACTCCTTCCCTATACAAAGGCGGATTGAGCTTGATCCACAATGGTGTCTAAAATGGGCCTCAATCTAGAAGCAATAATCTTTGCAATCACTTTATAAAAAACGTTGCAGCAAGAAATGGGTCTGTAGTCCCCAACCCCGGTAGAATGATTTGATTTTGGGACCAGAGCAATTACTGTATGGTTAACTTGCTTGAGGAGGGAGCCCGATGTGAAGAATTTCTTAGTTGCCTTAATAAAATCATCTCCTATAACACCCCATGCCTTCTTGAAAAAACAAGAAGTATACCCATCCGGCCCCGGTGATTTTTCATCACCAATATCAAAAATAGCTTCTTTAATTTCCTCATTAGAAATTTCCCGAATAAGCGACATGCTTTGCTCCGAGGTAACACTGGGCCCTTCACTAAGAAAATTCTGCTCTAACGGTAGGTTAGGACAGCTTACTCCAAGTAGGTTACTGTAGAATTTAGTAAATTCAAATGCAACCTCTTCTTGTGAATTAGTGAAACTCCCATCCTCCTTCAGTACTTTGGCAATGAAGTTCCTTCTAGTGTTTCTTTTCACCATATCATGAAAAAATTTGGTACATTTATCACTGTTGATAATGTAATTGCATTTAGCTTGCTGAAAATAGAAACTCCGCTCCGCTTCATAAAGACCAAACGCTTTCTTCCTCAAATCGGCTACCAAGTTTTGGTAGTGTTGGTTTGCGGGCTGATCATGAAGCATTCTTTGACCCTCCTCTAGCTCAATTTTTGCTCTGTTAGCTCTCATGGAAATGTGCTCGAAGTGTTTAGTATTAAGGTCCTTCAATAGCCCCTTCAGATTATACAATTTCTTGCAAAGGGAAAATTGGTTAGTGCCATTAACCTGAAAATTCTTACCTCTTTGAGTGGTATGCAAGAAATCCTCATGATTTGTCCACATATTAAAGAAACGAAAAGGTTTCTTTTTTCTCCCTTCCTTCTCCATTATTGAAACAATACATGGTGAGTGATCGGAGAGGCATCCCACCGGTAAAAATTCAGCAAATCCAAGAGCTCCATTTTGCAACCAATCACCATTAACCATAGCTCTATCAAGCTTGCTCCAGGTGGAATTATTTGTCCATGTAAAGAAACATCCCATAGATCTAAGATCCGAGAGGCCAACTTGTTGACAACAATTAGCAAAATCCCTTATCTCATAAGGTGTCACATCCAGCCCATTACTTTTTTCATCGAATTTAAGGACATTGTTGAAATCCCCAATTAATAACCAAGGTGCAGTGATGTTCATGTTCATGATGTGGCTCCAAAGTGGTCTCCTAGTAACAATTGTATGAAAGCCATAGACAAAGCTAACATGGAAGGTTAAGGAGGTTACCTTGCATGTAATAATGCAGTGAATGATTTGTGGTGAGCTCTCAACCTCTTCCAAGAAAACCTTCAGAGGATTCCAAATGATCAGGATTCTCCCTGCTTCATGCAAGTTGAAATTATTAACTTGCTTCAAGCCAGTAAACTTGTTCCTCATAATTCTGTGCAATTTTGGTACTTCAAGTTTAGTCTCCAGTATTCCCATAACATCAATATCGAACTTTCTGATGAATTCCTTGATTCCATTTTGTTTCAGGGGATGGTTGAAACCCCTTATGTTCCAAGTCGAGATCTTCATGATGTTGAAGCTGGGTTTGCACCCTTCTTCTTTTCTTTAGTGTTTTTGGTTACCTTATTCTCCCCTTGTCTGACTTTTGGTTTATCATTTGCACCTGAATTGCTCTGGTTGCTCAGATTGCTTTGATGTGCACTCGTAGTGGTATTTTTATCAGGGGCGTTGTTCCTTTTAGTGGTTTTCTTCCTGTTAGCCACTTCAATAAAGATGCCTTCGCCATCATCATCTTGCGCACCCGGCACCGGGTTTTGTGTTGTACTTTCTTTGTGTTCCTCCCCAGGTGTTCTAAGCCGATCCTGTGTATCTGTGGCTAGTGAGGCTCCCTCATTCAGATTAGATTTATCCCCTGCGTTCCCCTTTTCCTTACTGCCAGAGGTATCAACTGCTCAACTTCTGGATGATTTGTCACTAGAAGCTACGGCAGTAGCTTCTGTTGATCTGTCCTTACAAGAATTTCCCACACCGTTGGTGTTTTTTGCCAGTGTATTAACATCCTTTATAAGTCCAGAGTTCAACTTCTTTGTCGTATTACCTGTAAGCCTGCTAGGGTCATTATCTCCATTATTCTCAACATACCCGGAACTATGCGCATTCTGCCCCTGTTCAACTGCTTCATCTATTTGCTTCCCTTTAGGTTTGTACTTGCACCCAAGGGTAGTATAGCCCGTAAAATTGCAATGGTTACAAAATTTGGGTTCATGTTCATAGATGATCTCCTGTCCCATAGCCATGTGTAGATATACATCAATACTGGATGGTCTGGATATCAATATTTCTATGATTAAAGAATCTGATTGAGCAAGCTGCATTAGAAAGGTTGAAATCTACGGTCACATAATTTATGAACCTAAAATATTGTTAACACGTGTGTTTCTGTGAAATTATCAATTGTTCATGGCTGTGTGGCATAGATTATGTTAATGCCAACTTCATAACTGATTGTCATGGCATCCCAAAAAATTCTGAAATGAGCAACATGACATATACATGTTCTACTGCTTGACTAACTAACGATTTGCTTTGTTGTATTGACCAGTATGATTTGAAGTTTCGTTAATAGTCTATAGCGTCAAAGTTTGGTGAACATTCTATACCTTCAAACTATAGATAGCTTGGGATTTTAGGCGGCTAAGTTGTAGTTTGACACC
>CAIGRO010094585.1:0-10318 GCA_903798355.1 Fraxinus baroniana | reverse complement strand
TGTCGCCAAGGATTGGCTCGAGCTACAAAAGCAAAAACATTATCGCTAGATTGTCGCCCCTCATTCGCTCGAGCGACACCCTATTTCTGCTTTCTACCCTACCTATATATATCCTAAAGCTACAAAACGAGAATTCTAAGGTTGGATAATAAGCAAACATTGTGCTATCAAATTTCTTTCATCCTTGAAGCTTTCAACCTTCATGTTTCTTTGAGATTTGTTCTTGTTAGTCAGAAAAATATCAGATTCAATATCCAAATACCAAACTGCAACTTCCTACATATCTGTTAGAGTCGGACTTGCATTTTTCATAGTTGATCGGTAAAACAACGAATATAGAAGGAACTCGAATTCTCTTTCAAAAAAATAGCTTTGGGATTATTGTACTCACCTTGCATATTACTTACCCCATCATAACCTTAACCTCTTAAACTAGATATCATTAAGTTCAATTTAGAGAATAAGTGATCAATAGCGTCCTTGAGTGAGAAAGCTGTGGTACTAGACACGTGTTCGATACCGATAAAACATTCCATTATTTCTCCTTTCTTATTCACATAATGTAAAACAATTGGCATTTTCTCCACTAGAACATCGCAAAATTCATCAAAAAGAACAGAAAACTGCCTACCATCAATATCCTTCGTAATGCTATCAAGTATTACAAATGCAATAGCACTCACAATATCCTTTTGAATTTTATGTGATATTAATTGAAGATTTTCAAGAGCATTCTTCAAAGAAATAGCCTTGATCTTATTATTATGATCACATATCCACTGCAATAGTTCAAGAAAGTTTCCTTGATTTCTTGAATCTTTAAATTCGTCATGTCCACGAAATGAAAGTTCTTGTCGTAGAAGCAATCAAACACAAACAAATCTACTACTCATCTTTTGTTCTTTTCAACTTCTTAAAGAAAGTAGTCTCGACACTTTATTTATGATTCACAAAAGCCTCGTACTTAATTTGCGCTTGGTTATGTGCACTGCCACGTTTTCCAACATGAGTTTGAAGCCTTTTTTCCAGTTTGAAAACCCTCCATCAACAAAAGAATCACTACCACCATGTTCTTCACTATTTGGTTTGAAAAGATAACAATAAAAGTAAAATAGAGCGTTTTTTACTACATTGTATTCTAACCAATCAGGAAAGTCATTAAATCAAGAAAGTTTATATCGCCTTAATGATGAATCGCCAAATTCTTTCTATGGACATGAATAATTTCAAGCCTGACATGGAATCCTTTGTACATATGTTCTTCAAATTTAATCTCGAACATTAATATTATAATTCATAATTGGAGTTCTTAATATCTGATTCTTCTCGAACATCTACTTTATTTTGAACACTCGTTTCAACAATATTTTGCTCTCTACTCAAAAACACGAATTTTCGTTTAGAATATTTTTTCGCGACTGTTAAAAAATCAAATTCAATGCATAAATAAATAAATAAATACCATATTTTATTTTTCGATTGATTTTGGTCACAAATTGGACGTTTTCATTACAAATTGATGTTTCTTGTCAGAGATTTTCATCATAAACTAAAAGTTTACATTATAGATTCTCGTCACTGGATAAGACAATCAAGGTAAATAATCCGATTATTTTGGTCACGAATTAAATTTTCAAGTCAATTGAAGGTTTCAGTCACGATTTTTTTGTTTTATCTATGATCTAACTGTATTGTAGGTTCACCAACAAATCCGAAATTTTAGGCTATAGAAAATTTAATCGTAGCAAGAGAAGAGATTTTAGGTAATCGCTTCTAATATTGTGGTCACTAATTGAATGATCTAATCATGAATTGATTTTTCTCATCATAGGTTCAACAAATAAATCTAATGCTGGCTATATAAGATCTGATCGTCCTTGGAGAATAGATTCCAAGTAAATGCTTCTAATATTTTGGTCACAAATTGAATGTTCTAGTCGTGACATTATTTTTCTCGTTATAGGTTCATCAAAAACACTAATTTACAAGCAACAGAAACTCTGATAGGCATTGGAGAAGATATTTCAGGTAAACATCCCAAATATTTTGGTCACAACCTAAATGTTCTCATTACAAATTGACGTTTCTCGTCACATGTTATTGTGCGCAAAAGCTGAAACTAAAATTAGTCGAACAAATCACATAATTGACTCGTATAATTACATAATTTTGTTTTATGACCTACTTTTTGTACATGTGACTTATGAGTATACTATGTATGATGAAATATGAAGGAAAAATATGTGAACTATGTAAAATGAAATGTGACCTATGTTTTACCTATTGTAACATACATTTTAATCATATGTGACTTGTTTAAAATTGTGACATGTATTTTTTATTGTCATTCCTATATTAACTCTACGACTTGTATTATTTTCATCATGAGGCCAATATTGATATTAGTTTTAATCTGCAGAAATGGTGTTCATGCACGTATGTTTGTTGAATAGATCATTTGGAGAAGGGAAAACCATAGTCAAATGTGGACGTTGTGGAGGATATGGTCATAACCGCAGGAGATACTCCAGTTTGGTCTCATTAAATCAAAATTAAAGATAGCACCTAGTAATATGAAATCATCTCATGATACAGTTAGATTATAGATTATATCAAATTCTTGTAGTTGAAATATTCATTGAAATAACATAGTTGCAATTAAATGTGTTCATTGTCTTTTTAATTGTGTTGAGATTATGTGACATCTAATTAGTTGTGTCTTAATAGTAAATAATTAGTCATTGACTTGTGCACATGAGATTTTGATATGTTAGTCCTTCACAAGTACAAGTAACCTATAATTCATTTATGTGACTTAAGAGGGAAACAACTTAAAAAATCATTTGAACTCTATTGACTAAAATGTGACTTGATTATAATAATATGTGACCTATATGTAGACTCTACAAATTGAGCATAATATACTAAAAAAAAAATATGAAGCTTTGTGATATATGTGTGTGACTTGCCTTGCAGAACCTGTATACATATACATGTATGTGTGACAATCTAAAAATTGCTAGAAAATTAGCATCAACTTGATTGATTATCCTGTGTATGTGTAATGTGACACGTCCAGATTACAATATGCATTATAAGTTGTACCTTGAGTTACGTAATTTGTCTATTCGTATATTTTTTACCGTAAGATAACAAACTGTGACCTTATCAGCAGCATTTGATAAATACATGTGACGTGGAGTATGACATATATATGTGACCATCTATACCTTATACACTATGAACTATGATGTATTTATTATAACATGTGACATTTTCCAAAAGAAATATTTTTTGTGTGATGTAACATGTGACAATCACTTAGACATCAGACATGTAATAGGTGTTCATTATCACTTAGACACTAGACATCAGAAACCTATAATATGACATGTGACCTAAGGCATGTGTTTATTATCACTTAATCCTAAGACATCAAACAACTGGCCTAGAGAATCAAAGCAGACATCAGAAAAACATAAATAGTTATGGTTGCAATCACAACACATATTAGACTGCGCATATAAATATGTTACCCCTGACAATAACCAATGAACAATGTATTTATTAACTAAAACCTATTGCATTATGAATTGCAAATCAGATCTTACACCTACAGATTAATATTCATTACGGTCACTTCTATTGAGCATAAAGTATTAAAAGAGACAAATATCTAGATTGCAATATTCATAAAAGTCACAAATGCAATCATCAACTTCATTTATAAATGTAATTTTAAGTTTCACTCTATAATAATCCTCTATCCCTCAGCCTCAAAAGAATGTAGTGAATCAAATATGGTTAAATTATGATTTCATGGCAATACAGGAAATGGGCAAAGCATGTACCCATCAATATACATTTTTGTGCTTGACTTAAATTTGTTTTGATGGTGCTAAGAGCACATTTTATCACTGAAATTGTAGTCTTGCCTGGAAACCGTCTTTTGGTATTATGTATTTTCAGAACTGAATTAAGTATTTGGAATAACACTATGTTAAACACTTGTTTGGAATAACAGGCTATATTTTAATCACATACAGAGAAATGGATACACAATGTTTAAAATCAGGTCACATATATGTAATCTTGTGCAATAAGGTCACAAATCGGAAAGGAAATTAAGTCAAGTCACATACACACGCGCGCGCATTTATTTATTTATACAATCATGTGAATACGGTCACAAACATATTGAATGGTATACATTCAAGGCACATATTCATAAAAATCTTGGTCACATATGGGCTCTTTATCTTTAGGTCACATATCATTCATAAGAAAATTGTTCATGAGATCCTTATATTTATAAAACTTATTCTTCATCATATTTGTTCATTTAAAGTGCTACATACAAAATGTGAATGTAAATTACAGTTAAAACAATTTGAGTAGAATAAAACACTTGTTAAAACACGAGACGTTTCCATTCGAATTCTGGCGTAATATCTGGGATACGATTGTATATTAATAATCAATTGTTATAGGATCAGATTAAAGATTATGAACCAATACATAAAGATAAAACCATTTGCTCCAAGTATTTAGAGTTGCATTAGTTCTCAATTGTTACATGGTGGGGGTATTTATAGCATTACAAATGGAATGATGACCCTTAGATGAAATTACACGTGACCTCATCCTCCATGTCTAAGCATCAAATCTTAGCCATCATGTTGACTTTCCTATCTTTACAAATCATTTAATGCTCTTACATCACATTAACAAGACAATACACAAATACACTTTTTACAAATGTCACATCAATCATTCAAATAAGATTTTTGTAATAAATTTAATATCTCTGCATGTAGGCTGTCACTAGCTGGGTGGAGCATTGGACATGGGCCTCTTCAGCATGTCCTGCTTGGATTAGTAACGGGCCTCGGAAATTACCCCCATGAGCTCCTCTTCTATGGCTGATGGTTCGACATGAGTGGGTTCACAACTTCATTGGATCGGCCACGTGGCAATGTTAGTAGCAAGTCATAACAATTGATATTTTCATAAATCTATTAAAAAATACATTGAGATTTATAAAAAAATTGTTCCCGTTAATGTGTGTGTGTGTGTGTGTGTATATATATATATATATATATATAGGGTAATTAGCCCATAACGTCCATACTTTTTATTGTTATTGTGGAAAACGTCATAACCTTTCATTTTTTGATATTTTCACCCTTATTTCCACATTTCACTGTGCAAAATGTCCTTTTTATCCATTTTCTCAATTAAAAATTACAATGTGACGAATATACCCTTCCCAAATAAATTATTAAAGAATTAGATATTAAAAAATATATTTTTATTTAATTATGATGGTATATTCATTATTTCACAGTTTTTTTATTGAGTAAAAGGATGAAAATGATGGTTTGCACAATCTAAAGTATAATTAATGGTGAAAATGACAAAGAAAGAAATATAAGGACGTTTTTCGTAATAAAGGTGAAAAATATGGACATCATATACTAATTACCCTTTTAATAATTTTTTTGGACTCATTTGCGCTTTTTAAAAAAAATTGGGACTATGATTGCAATTATTTTTTCTTTTTGTTTTTGTTTTTAAAAAAATACAAACGAATCCCCAATAAATTATTTAAAAATATCTAAAAAAAGTGCAAACGAGTACCAATTAAATTTATGTAAAAATTAAAAGAATTAAAAAAATTAAAAAGTGCAAACGAGTCCCAAATAAATTATTAAAGAATTAGAAAGTAAAAAAATATTTTTATTTAAATATGAGAGTATATTCATTATTTCACAGTTCTTTATTGAGAAAATGGATGGAAATGATGGTTTGCACAATCAAAAGTGTAATTAAAGGTGAAAATGTCGAAACAAGAAAGATATGGACGTTTTTCGCAATAAATATGAAAGATGTGGACATTATATACTAATTACCTTTTTAATAATTTATTAGGGACTCATTTAAGCTTTTTAAAAAAATTTGAGACTATGTTTGCAATTATTTTTTTCTTTTTGTTTTTTTTAAACTACAAACGAATCCTTAATAAATTATTTAAAAATATTTTTTTTAAGAAAAAGTGCAAACAAGTACCAATTAAATTTATTTAAAAATTAAAAGAATTTAAAAAAATTAAAAAGTTCAAACGAGTCTCAAATAAATTATTAAAGAATTAGAAATTAAAAAATTTATTTTTATTTAAATATAAGGGTATATTCATTATTTTACAATTCTTTATTGAGAAAATGAATGGAAATGATGGTTTACACAATCAAAAATGTAATTAAGGGTGAAAATGTAGAAAAAAGAAACATATGGACATTTTTCGCAACAAAAGTGAAAGATGTGGACATTATATAATAATTATCCTTTTAATAATTTTTTGGGACTTTTTGCGCTTTTTAAAAAAATTGGGACTATGGTTGTAATTATTTTTTAATTTTTTTTTGTTTTTAAAAAGTACAAACGAATCCTCAATAAATTATTTAAAAAATATTTTTTTAAAAAAAGTGCAAACAAGTACCAATTAAATTTATTTAAAAATTAAAAGAATTAAAAAAAATAAAAAGTGCAAACGAGTCCCAAATAAATTATTAAAGAATTAAAAATTAAATAATATATTTTTATTTAAATATAAGAGTATTTTCATTATTTCACAATTCTTTATTGAGAAAATGGATGAAAATGATGATTTGCACAATCAAACGTGTAATTAAGGGTGAAAATGTCGAAAAAAGAAATATAGAGACGTTTTTCGCAATAAAAGTGAAAGATGTGGACATTATATACTAATTACCCTTTTAATAATTTTTTGGGACTCATTTGCACTTTTTAAAAAAAATTGGGACTATGGTTGCAATTATTTTTTCTTTTTTTTTTGTTTTTTAAAAAGTACAAACAAATCCCCAATAAATTATTTTTAAAAAATTTTGCAAACAAGTACCAATTAAATTTATATAAAAATTACAATAATTTTAAAAAAATTAAAAAGTTTAAACGAGTCTCAAATAAATTATTAAAAAATTAGAAATTAAAAAATAAATTTTTATTTAAATATAAGAGTATAGTCATTATTTCATAGTTCTTTATTGAGAAAATTGATGAAAATGATGGCTTGCACAATCAAAAGGGTAATTAAGGGTGAAAATGTCAAAAAAAGAAAGATAGAGACGTTTTTCGCAATAACAGTGAAAGACGTGGACATTATATACTAATTACCCTTTTAATAATTTTTTGGGACTCATTTGCGCTTTTTAAAAAAAAATTGGGATTGTGGATGCAATTATTTTTTCTCTTTTTCTTTTTGTTTTTTAAAAATTACAAACGAATCCCCAATAAATTATTTAAAAAATATTTTTTTTAAAAAAAAGTGCAAACAAGTACCAATTAAATTTATTTAAAAATTAAAAGAATTTTAAAAAATTAAAAAGTGTAAATGAGTCCCAAATAAATTATTAAAAAATTAGAAATTAAAAAATATATTTTTATTTAAATATAAGGGTATATTCATTATTTCACAGTTCTTTATTTAGAAAATGGATGGAAATGATAATTTGCACAATCAAAAGTGTAATTAAGAGTAAAAATGTCAAAAAAAGAAAGATGTGGACGTTTTTCACAATAAAGATGAAAGATATGGACATTATATACTAAATACCCTTTTAAAATGTGCATTTCGCAATTAATGCACCTTGTGCTACCCAAACCTTTCATTGCGATAAAAAACGTACAAACACACCCTTGTATCCACCAAAAACAAATGCAAAATCTGTAAACAAATTCCTCTTATTTGGGTGAAGTTTAATGATAATTAGATCTTCATACTGTGTGTAAATGAGTAGATTTACGACAACTCGGAGAGGTTGATAGGAGCCACATCAAAGTGAAGGGAGCTTCGGAAGCTTGCTCGTGCCCCTACTTCAGCTCCATTTCTTCGGGTTTCATATTGATTCATTTTTGTCATATCTTCACTTTGGTCCTCGATTTCTTCTTCTTTTCATCTTGGGTAATCTTTTGTACTTATTTTAAGTCCTTCAACTTTCAAGTTAATCCAAGTAATCTACAATTATCCATTCTTAATCCAAATCAACTTTGGTCCTTGATCTCTTTTTGTTTTTAAAAAAGTACAAACGAACCCCCAATAAATTATTTAAAAATATCTAAGTGCAAACGAGTACCAATTAAATTTATGTAAAAATTAAAAGAATTTAAAAAAATTTAAAAAGTGCAAACGAGTCCCAAATAAATTATTAAAGAATTAAAAATTATAAAAAATATATATATATTTTTATTAAAATATGAGAGTATATTCATTATTTCACAGTTCTTTATTGAGAAAATGGATGGAAATGATGGTTTGCACAATTAAAAGTGTAATTAAGGGTTAAAATGTCGAAAAAAGAAAGATAGAAATAAAAGATATGGACACTATATGCTAAATACCCTTTTAAAATGTGCATTTTGCAATTAATGCACCTTGTGCTACCCAAACCTTTCATTGCGATGAAAAAACATACAAACACATCCTTGTATCCACCGTAAACAAATGCAAAATCTGCAAACAAATTCCTCTTATTTGGGTGAAGTTTAATGATAATTAGATCTCTTCATACTCTGTGTGTAAATGAGGAGATTTACAACAACTCGGAGAGGTTGATTGGAGCCACATCAAAGTGAGGGGAGCTTCGGAAGCTTGCTCGTGCCCCTAGCTTCAGCTCCATTTCTTCGGATTTCATATTGATTCATTTTTGTCATATCTTCACTTTGGTCCTTGATTTCTTCTTCTTTTCATCTTGGGTAATCTTTTGTACTTATTTTAACTCGTTCAACTTTCAGGTTAATCCATGTAATCTACAATTATCCATTCTTAATCCAAATCAACTTTTGGATAATAGTCTCCAGACCTTAAATCAGTTTTTCACCCTTCTTTGGACCATTTCACTTCTTTTCATCAATAATAATCATCCAAACTCAAGTATATCCTACAAGAATCGATATTTAATCAAATTAAGTAGTAATTCTATCCATTGATTCCCAAACATCCATTTTTTTTACGGTCCGAATAAGTGTAGAAATCAAACCTATCAATGTTTATCGTTTAAATCATAACATATATCCCTTGTTTGGGCTCCATTAAAATAAAGTTTTGGAGGAATGTATATTTTGAAATAGTGATTTTAAACTTCTATTGTTTGACAAGGTTAATCGTGTTGCTCCTAAGCAACAAACATGCACCATTTCACAAAGTATGTGTCCGAATAATCATATTTTACTTATTTCTTTGTTTGTGTATCGACGAATCAAATGATATATCTATTCAAAAGTTGTTTTTAGGTGTTTGATGAATTTTTAAAATATGATTATAGAAAAATATGTACTATCCGACAGAAAATTTTGTGAAGCAGCAGATAACTTCATCCTTTTTATCATACTAGTTTATGCCCGTGCTATGCACGGGCTTTGTTATTTTGAAGGTAATATTAGCGTGTTAAACGTGTACACTCATGTTAATTTTTTGTGAAGTACATTTTTAATGGTCGATATGGAGAATCGAAATCATCCAAATTGAATAGTGAGACTCAATAACGACTATATTTTCCATTTTAATCGACTTTGTAACTCTCCCAAACAGGCTCTTAAATACTTACATCTTTGTTGACATTGTCATTCTTGTAAAAAAGTGATTGGTTGAAAATAATTAATTGTCAAATCAAAGTTTGTCACGACAAAATGTAAATCATGATATATACCAAACATGATCGTTGAATTTTCAAGGGAAAAATGTGAGTTGACAAGTCCACATGATTAGATTGCGTACAATATGATCTAGCCAGCGTGAACACAAGTGGCGCTCATATAACATTACTTAAAAAGGGTCCAAATTGGTACAACATATTTCATGTATTCACGGACGGCACGGCATAAAGATTTTATCTAAAACTAGTTTATGCCCGTGCTATGCACGGGCTTTGTTATTTTGAAGGTAATATTAGCGTGTTAAATGTGTACACTTTTGTTAATTTTTTGTGAAGTACATTTTTAATGGTAGATATGGACAGTCGAAATCATTCAAATTGAATCGCCAGTATTATGTTGGATTTTAATGTCAATAGAAATAAATTTTCATTTACGTAAATTTGGATGTGGTTCCTCTCATATCTTAGGTGCTTATTTGGTGTAGGACATGATTTGATTTTACCCGAATATTGAATTGCAATTTTACCTTAAATATGGAGTTTTCATGTAAGAGAAATTGCCAGGGGAAAAAAAAATAATAAAGGCTCAGTTAAAATTGAACTTTACAAAATTAATTACAAGAAAAAAAAAACTATTATACTTGAAG
>CAIGRO010094582.1:0-21909 GCA_903798355.1 Fraxinus baroniana | reverse complement strand
TGTACTGGGTCGACGAAATGGGAAACTACGATGAAGGCCAGGATTGAGCATAACAAAAACAAGAACAGCAGTTGAATAAGGATCGCCACCGTATGCGGAGGAAGGTGGTGGTGGTGCAACCATAGCTGCGGAGGAGTCCTGAAGAAAAGACGGTGGAGGAGGATGAGGAGGCGCATCCATCTATGAGAGGAAGAGAAACAAGCATCGGGATTAGAATAAACTGAATTGTAATTAAAATTGGAGTTAGGGTTTTGTTGGCAATCAGGTGATGTTTGGGGTGTGGGGCAGGGTAGGGTGGGGTGGGGTGNGAGTCCTGAAGAAAAGACGGTGGAGGAGGATGAGGAGGCGCATCCATCTATGAGAGGAAGAGAAACAAGCATCGGGATTAGAATAAACTGAATTGTAATTAAAATTGGAGTTAGGGTTTTGTTGGCAATCAGGTGATGTTTGGGGTGTGGGGCAGGGTAGGGTGGGGTGGGGTGCGTGGAGAAGATGAATGAACAGTGTTGTTTTGGGGGGGGGATTGGCTTGTGATTAGAGAGAGAGAGAGAGTTTTTCTTTTTTCTTTTTTTAATGTTTTAATTATAAAATGACTATTTTACCCCTTTTGATTTTGTCAAAATCTACTGTTTTGGTCAGACTAACGGTCAAATGGATGAAAAACCATCCACTTGGACCTCCGCCGGATATTTATTAAAGGTTTGGGACCTCCGCCGACACAAATCAAAGGTTAGGGTAAAATGCGCAAAAATCTGAAAGGTTTGGGACATTTGCTGCAATTATCCCTAATATAAATCTATTATTGTATAAAACACGATTTAAAAATTGCCAAAAAAATGTGATCAATTTTATCTCGAATGAGTCATCGAATGGTGGCCGACTGCTCGAATGGGCGCCTAGCGGACATCGAGCGTCGAATCTCTTATTTTGGGCACTTGAGCGAGACCGCTCACTATTTCGTTCTCCTTGCATGATTTCTTATTCTTCTATTGCAAATTGGGCTCCTTTAAGTTTTGTTCAAGTCCAACACAAATTCTGAAAATCTCAACATAACCCCCAAATTGAATTCTAAATAGAATTCACAAATAGATTTCAATTAGAATTCTCAAACCGAGTTCAAACAGAATTTTAAATAGTCTTCCAAATAAAATTCGTATCAGACTCTAATTCTAATATAAACATTTTCTAAGAATAGATTGAACAAATAAGGAAACCAAATCTTTTCTGCCAGAAATACTTATGCGTAACCACCTGTTATTGGACAGGCCACGAGAAGAAGTTGCATGAGTTGGCAGATTTACCAATGTGATCACAAGGGCGTACTTCTAGCGAAATTTCTCCTCGTGCATTTTGGTCCATGTATTCCTTTTTTTGTTCACCTTCAGCCTCTTTCTAATTGCATTTTGGGTTCTTCACATTTAAATCATTATAACTTGGTTATCTACATTTCTCAATCATCCATACTTGGTCCGATGCAAGTTTTGAAAGTTTGCAATTAAGTCTCCAAACTTTTTTCAGATGATGGATTTATCTCCCAAAATTTGTTAATCACGCCCCCGTTTGACCCCCATTATTTGAGATTATAATTTTTAGAATAATGTTTTTTTGAATAATGTGTGGTTAAAAAAGAAGAAAAAGTTTTTAATTTACATATAATATTATTTTATTAGAGAATGTGTGGATGATAAAGGAGAGAAAGAAAAATGAATTATAATTTTAACAAGGTCCTAATTACCCCCATTAATGCCTCCAAATTATCATATTACAATTTGGTTGATCATCAATTATTCTGAATAAACTCCAATTAAGATCTAAATTTCAAATTATTTGGGTCACTTGCATCCAAATGCATTCAATTCAAATTAACATATTTAAACCTAAATTAGATAGATATCCACCCCTTTTCTTCCTCACATATTACATAAGTCCAAAACAAATAAAGAATTCCTTTCGTTTGATCATTTGAGCGTTTTTTCATCGATGCACTGCAATTATATATTGAAGAAAGCAAGAAGATGAAGAGAAGGTTAAAGAGGGAGAATCGTTTATGGGGGAAGAAAAAGAGAGAGGATACGACTATGCGTTATTACTTATTATTTTACTACAATGAGATTTGAAGGGTCAATAGTTGCAATTTGTCAAAAAAAAATATATAATAATTCAAGGGTGTATTAGGAATTATGAAATATCAATTCGGACATTATTGTCCAAAAAAAAAATAAACATTTCTCCCTCCTCTAGACTTCTATATATAGGACGTGTTCGATAGAGATTAAAATCGGATTAAAATTGAAAAATTAGTTGTTATTGTTGACTTTTATTAGACGAGAAAACTCAATAACGGCCATATTTTCAATTTTAATTGACTTTTAATCCACACCCAACAGGCCCATAATAGGATAATTATATTCGTGCACAATTTTTATTTTTTTGCACCACTTTTTTTAATTGCATTTAAGATTTTTAATTTTTGCGCTTTATAATGCTTATATCCCTAATGATTTTTCATGTCATTTTTATCATTAAACTTTTCATTAGTTATCACATTTTGGATTTGATAGCTGTTTTATGACCAAAAATTCGTTGAAATAGCGTAAAATAACTTATTTTCTCATCATATTTTAAAAAAACAAATAGATAAAAAGTGTCACATTTCAAAGTATGAAAACAAAATATTTTTATATAAATCGACGATCGTCGTCAAGGATGAAACGTACAAATTAGTGAAAAGTTGAAGATAAGAAATGACAGAAAATAATAAGAAAATAATTGCTACAATAAGCAAAAAATGAGGAGCTTAATTACAATTAAAATGTGGTCTATCAAATAAAAATTATGGTGACAATATAACTACCTACCGTATCTAGTATAGATGTTTACTTATTTTCTCTAGGTGAGTGAAGCCTATTTTTCTTCAAGCTTTCATAGTCATGCTCAAGTTTGTTGGGTGAATTTGTCGATCTATCAAGGCAACGATTATATGTAATATTAAATGTGTGAGAGACGAAACACAAGTTACAAATTGAGTTTTAAAACGTATCAAATTTGTTTATGTAGCTTTTCTTTGGCCTCTATTTTTAAAATTTTATTTACTTTAATTCAATTTTAACCACGCATTTTCTCAATAAAATAATTTTGCACATTCATTATTTTTTCATTAAATATATATTTTTCAAAAAAAAAAATACAATCACTTTTCCCAAAATCTATCAAAAAAAAAACTCTACCAAACTAGGCATAATATTAAAATCTGACTCTTAAATCTGGTTGTTGGAAGGTGAAATACAAGTTGCGAATTTGACTAAAATAACAACAGTGTTGTAGTATGTTGAAGTGTTTATTTGGAATGGTAATTTATCGCTTTGGGAATTTGACAAAATACAAGTTATACTATAAGTTCAAATTTGTATGATGGACATAAACTTTTATTTATTAATTGACAGAAAGTTATAGGATAAAATATTTATAAAATTAATGAATTTAATAAATATTATAATTTATTTTATTTTTGTCTTGAACATTAATTTTTAAATTGAGTAATTATGAAGGAAAATATTTATACAATTTCATATTTCATTTATTTTGAATTTACTATTTAATTGAACTTCAAGAGAAAATGTTGGAAGAGGTGAGGGAGATAAACATATAAAAAAATTAAAAATGACAAAAAAACATGCGTCCTCATTTGAACGAGCTATCCTATTTCATTTGTATATATGATATGATTGTCACATTGAAGTTTTTCTTGCATAGTAATTATAAGGGAAAAGGAAAAAGAATTAAGAGTCACGATGATGAATATCTTCAAACAAAGAAGGTGCATTACACTTGTGTTCAACGTGGACACATTATAGCATTTATAAACTTTTCTTAATTGCATTCCTCTCATTATGGCTTAATAGATTGTCAAAGTTAAATTGATTGTCACCACCTCTTTGATTGCTACACTAATGCACACCTACTTTTTAATCAAACTACTATTATTATCACTGGAGAATTGAGTAAATAAATGCAAATCTAAAAGGCCATATGCATAACAATGCAAGTATTTTCAATTAAGTTTGTACATAAGTAGGGTATATTTCCATATTTGAATATTTCTTCAAAGAGAAATGCATCAACAAAGTTGTCCTCAAGCAACAATTTTCTAATCACAATCCATCTAGCCTTTTCAATGCATTTGAAGTTGGCAACTAGAAAAATGAAATGCGTGACCTCAAATTTTGGCGGCTCTGCTCCCATCAACGTGTTACTTGCACACTTGGATGTTGACTTTAAAGTGCGTGTTATTCTAGCTCCGATAGGGGGTGTGATGATAGTAGGTACTCTGATGCTTAAATCAGCTGATCAAAAAATATTAATTGTGGGAAAGACACAAAATTGGAATAATAAACAATTGTTGACTTTTCCTTTTTGTGAGTTGAGAGTTCAAATTAACATTACATTTGAAGCACTAAGTGTGAGAATATATACCAAGAGAGAAGAGTCGAGGTGCGTCGTATGATTGACACGTGGTCTCATACTTACTCACATGTCATATAAGAACTCGTCAACAATCAATCTATTGTGCGTCATATGCTTGACACGTGATCTCATACTGACTCACATGTCAAACAAGAACTTGTCAACAATCAATCCATTGTATCAGTATCGTAGATGTCATAGACCTGTAGCATAAGTATATTGAGAAAATATGTTAAAAAGTTATAATGAGCAACATTGTTGGAAGATGAAATACAAGTGAAATACAAGTTAAGAATTTGACTGAAATTACAATAATGTAGTATGTTGAAGTGTTTATTTGGAATTGTAATTTATCACTTTGGGTAATTTGACAAAATACAAGTTATACTATAATTTCAAATTTGTTTGATGGACATAAATTTTTATTTATTAATTGACAGAAAGTTATAGGATAAAATATTTATAAAATTAAATTTAATCAATATTATAATTTTTTTTTTATTTTGGGTCTTGAACACTTTATTTTTAAATTGAGTAATGGGCTTTGTTTGATGAAATTATGAAGGAAAATATTTATCTAGTAATGATGTTAGCGGGTGAATATTTACTTTTCAGTTGGCCTAATACAATTTCATATTTCATTTATTTTGAATTTACTATTTAATTGAACTTCAAGAGAAAATGTTTGGAAAATGTTAGAGAGATAAACATATATAAAAAAAATTTATATGACAAAAAAATGTGTCCTCATTGAACTTTTTCTCGCATAGTAATTATTAGGGAAAAGGAAAAATAATTAAGTAGTCACGGTGATGAATATCTTCAAACTAAGAAGGTACATTATACCTGGTGTTCAACATGGACACATCATAGCATTTAAACTTTTCTTAATTGTATTCCTCGCATTATAACTTAATAGATTGTCAAAGTTAAATTGATTGTCACCACCTCTTTGATTGCTACACTAATGCACACCTACTTTTTAATCAAACTACTATTATTATCACAGAGAATTGAGTAAATAAATGTAAATCTAAAAGGCCATATGTATAACAATGCAAGTATTTTCAATTAAGTTTGTACATAATTAGGGTATATTTCCATATTTGAATATTTCTTCAAAGAGAAATGCACCAACAAAGTTGTCCTCAAGCAACAATTTTCTAACTCACAATCTATCTAGCCTTTTTCATTGCATTTGAAGTTGGCAACTAGAAAAATGAAATGTGTGACTTGCACTCTTCGACGATAACTTTAAAATGCATGTTATCGTAACTCCGATAGGGAGTGTGATGGTCGCAGGTACTCTGACGCTTAAATTAGATGATCGAAAAATATTTATTGTGGGAGAAACACAAAATAGGAATAATAAATAGGTGTCGACTTTTCCTTTTTCGTGAGTTGAGAGTTCAAATTGGCATTACATTTGAAGACGCTACGTGTGAGCATATATACTAGGAAAGAAAAGTTGAGGTGTGTCGTATGCTTGACACGTAGTCTCATACTGACTCACAAGTCAAACAAGAACTTGTCAACAAACAATCCATTGTCTGTCGTATGCTTGACAAGTGGTCTCTTACTGACTCACATATCAAATAAGAACTTGTCAATAATCAATCCATTGTATTAGTCTCGTAGCTGTCATAGACCTATAGCTGTCATAGACCTATAGCATAAGTAGCTGTCAATGACGCTGTTGCATGAATGTCACATCAATTAGTCGAACGTGCTTTGACTTGTTCGAACAAGACCATTGGAAGAGGTAATCATGCAGGTCGCCATTCGCTTCGAAGATGTAATGGAGCAAGAGGGTGATGTCTCACCTTGTAAGCATTTCCTTGAAAGGCGTCCATGTGCTTTGCTCAGTTGGTCACTTGCTTCAGAGGGCACAAGTGAAGAAATAGGACAAATCTAGGAGCGGACCTTGCTTGAGTAGCCTCTTACTTCACTTCTTTCTAATCTGACGGTGTCATGTCCTGTCTCATAAGTCCAAACGTAACAAAATGTATAATACAAATAGAGGAAATTCTAAACATTTGAGATTCTCTACACATTTAACCCACGATATTATAACTTGCGTATTAGAAGAATTTTCATTTTTATATCAGACGCGTAAGTAAGAACATAAATGTATTTTTATCCAACTAATTCATTGACATGTCAATGTTCTAAACGTACACGGATTTTCGAATAAAACTTTTAAGGCTTTATGTTCTTCCAAACATGATAAATCACTCGACAAAAGCTTATAGGATTAACTTAAAGTCCGTTTGAAGCGATTCTTGAGAAGTTAAAAAGATTTTTTATGACTTAGAACCTATTATTGAATCCATTCAGTGAATTTATCCTTTATTAGAAAAAACTAACAAAATATGAATCTCTTTTAAGAGTTTTTTCAAAAGAGAAATCTAATTTTTTACAAATTAATTTCCTTTAAGCAGCTTACTCAAAAAAAACTTTTTATAAGAAGTATTAAGTACTAATAAAATCATGCCAAACAGACATAATTATGTAAGAGTCAGGTGTATATGTCACGTGATAATTCCTCTTCAATATACCCCAAGTCACGTGCGATTGGTATACATGAAAAACAGAATCATCCCTAAAGTTTATGCATAGGTTATTAATATGGCAGTAATTAAATATCATTTATTTCACTGTTTAACTAATGTAAAAATATGTGGTCATTATTTAATATATTTTGTTGACTTTGTGGCCAACAAAAGTACTTGTAAATGATTGATTAATAATAATAATAATAATAAACTTTACTTATAATTAATATTCTGTTTAATATAGATTTTTTGATAATAAATTATGAAAAATAAATTTTTAGAAAATAAGTGGATTGAAGGTCAAAAAATTATGGGTCCACTACAAAACTACTTTATTAAAAAATATATATATAATTAAAAATAAAAATTAAAAGATCTCTTCTCATTCATTTTGTGACTGGTAAACTGTATCCTAAGAAAATTATCTGTTACTTGTATACAAAATATGTAAATACATCAATTACTTTAACGAAGTATCATACGTATTTATATAATATTTCACACTTTAGCAAGCCTATGTTTGGCTTTTATATTATAAAATTTATTTTTCTTTAAACGCATTTTCAATTAATTTTTTTGCAACAAAATAATTTTGAATACGTACTAATGAATTTTCCTACTTTTTTGTTCCACATTCTTAAAAAATTATTTTTTTATAAAATTTATTCTAAAAAGTCTCTAACAAAATGGAGTCGTAGACAACTTAACTTGCAATATGATTGTATAATTATTTAGCCATTTTTGGCATAGTTAAAATCGAGGTTTTGTTAGATTTTGATAAAAATTGATGAAATATATGTTGAAAAGTTAAGAGTCCCACAAATTATGTAATTAAAATTAATTATTTAAATTTTTATCAAGATTTTAATTTATACCAACAGATGCTATAATATATTTTGTTGACTTCATAAAGAGTAAGAACCAGTTTAAATAGTATTTTGATGGAGATTGTGCGGTTAAAAAATAAAGAAAAGTTTTAAGTTTACATATAATATTATTTTATTGATGAATGTGTGTTTGAAAATTAAAAAAAAATGTATTTTGAAAATAATAGAAACGGTTAAATTTACACATTTTCTAAATAAAAAATAAATTCATACATGATGATTGAGTAATCATTACACTTTAGCATCTGTTTGGTGGTCTTTTTATTGGAAAAATATCATTCTGAATAGTCAGTTTTTGAAAAATGTGGGATTAAAAGGTATGAAAAATTTTCAGAATTAGGGTCCGTTTGATTGCAAAGGTAGAATTTGGGTGGAAAGAAAATGAATTACAAAGAACTGAATTGCCTAAAATTTGTTTACTGAGAATTATAATTAATTGTGTTTGATTGGTATAATTTTTCACCTGAAAAATGTTGAAATTTTGGTATTCGTTTGAATTTGTTTTTCATGAAAATTGTCCGTTAACGTGATAATTTTTTTACCACTAGGTCTAGAATTTGTTCCAATTGCAAAAAAGGAAAAAAAAGTAAAAAAATTACCATACCGAATACTATTCGTTTGGCTTTATTTTGCATAAAAATTGTCAATAAAGGTGATAATTTTTTTACCATTGTGTCTAAAAATTTTTCCAATTGCCACAAAAAAAAAAANGAATTGTAATTATTTTCATGAAAATTGTTAATTAAAGAGTAATTTTTTTTTACCATTGGGTCTAGAATTTATTCCAATTGCCAAAAAAAAAAAATTACCATACCGAATATCATTCGTTTGACTTTATTTTGCATGAAAATTGCCAATAAAAGTTATAATTTTTTTTACCATTGTGTCTAGAATTTTTTCAATTGTCAAAAAAAAAAAAAAATTGAAAAATCAAAAACCACAAAAATAAAAGGAAAATAAATTCATCCATTTGAAATAAAAGAGACGCATGAGATGGAGGCTGGAAAAATCTTTTCCAGGTAAAATTTTGCAATCAAATACGTAAAAAGTGGGAAAATGGACATGGAAAATTATTGGCATGAAACAGGGTCTTAGTGTATAATATTTTATTGTATGAATGCATAATTAAAAATGAATATGTAGAAAAAAAAGTTTTAAAAGAATAAAAAGCAAACATAAACTTTCCTGACTTTGTCACCCATTGACTAACTTTTGAATTGACAATCAGAGTAACTGTTATATTAATTTTTGAATAGAAAACTCATGCCAAAATACCGGAACGATAAACTGTGGTTTCTCGCGCCAACCCAACCAGATTACTATTACTGTTCCATCAACCAGCAATTGATGCAAGCTATAATCCTATCTGGTGCAGGGACCACCGACGGCGTCTTAACGGCACCGTCAATGTTTGGGATATAAAGAAAGATAAAAATAAACGTGGCATCTTCAGTTCAGAGCTTGTTCTTTACGTGTCAACGATAAATTGTTCACAGTAACTTCACTGTCCTACTTTCTATCACTTCTATGAAGAAATATTCTGCTTTCAGTTTTCTCCTGCCGTCCATCCACCGCTTCACGAGATTTTGACCTAAACAATTAGGTGAGTTAGATTCATAATGCATGCTTAAATTCATCAAAATTATTGATTTCGTGCATTTTTCAAGAGCATTTGCTTTCAAAAAAAAAGAAAAATTTCTGTGAAAAATCAGTTAGGATACTGTTATTTCAGTTTCCTACTGTAATTTTATACCTAGTTTTGTATTTATGAAAATTGAGGAATCTTCATGCTGTTTCTTAATGAGATCCGTCGATTAGAGCTGCTTGTTTTGATTTCGAAGGATTAGTTATGTGTGTTTGCTATTTTTTTCTATATTTATTATATTAATCCAGTTCCTGAGGTTTATGTTTGTTCTATTTTTTCTCATTTTTATCTGGCGGAGAATTAGAGCTGCCTGTTTTGATTTCCAAGGATCAGTTGTGTGCATATTTTGCTATTTTATTCTAATTTATTTTTCCAGTTCCTGACGTCTATGTATTGCGCTGATTTTCTTTCTTTCTTATTTTTATCGGCAGAAAGATGTCAGTAAATAGAGTTGACGGTGAAAAGAAATTACAGAAAAGTTATTTTCCTATGAATTACTCCAAGGGTAAGAGAAGTGGAAATAGGAAGAGGGGAAATAGGAAAGAAACGATTTTTCCTGGGTTTAACGACTGCCGGATGGATGATAAACCACAAGGCTTAATTTCAGACTTGAAAGATTTCCAGATGGGTTGTTCTTGGGTTCCCCCAACCCCTGCAAAGCCCAGCCTAACAAGACGGCAGCCGATCTGCACAGAATGGCAAGATAATCAGGCATTTCAAGCCAACTGGCTAGAATCCGGAAAATTCTCCCCTGTAAATCAGATAGACCAGGCAGAGTTTGATCTCACAAGAGTATCAGAGGGGTTTCTGCAAGAACCTCCTGCTCCGTATATCACTGCATGTTGTGATTCAACAAATGCTGTTAATATACACGGGGGTTTCGACATTCAAGAAGCATCTGTAGCAGGATTCCAAGTCAATAAAGACGATTTATGCTTTTACAAGTTTATTAATGATGAAGACATGCGGAGCAATGTTTCTTTTGGAGAACTATTGGCTAGAGCACATGCAGCTGGCACCACAGCTGCTGAAAATGCATGTTCAGAAACTGCTTATAATGCAACAAACAGCTCTTTTGTTCCTAACTTTCGTACTGAGATTGATGGTAGACAGTATACGATAACTTCTGAAAATTCTTCACTCGGCAACTTTGCAGTTAAGAGCACCAACAGCATGCCGAATATTAGCACAGGTGAGTGCCCCTATTCTAGCTTTTCCTTATAGGCACACTTTTGTACTACTATGTGTTGAATTATGACTGCAATGGTAAATTGCTTTCTGAACTGTGTAACTGATATAACTTCAATGTGGAAAACTTGCATAAGAGTTTTTGCCAAGAATTAGATCAAAAAATTTATTATGTATAAGGCGTGGTTCATCTTGATTATTTGTGGCGATTCCCAACACCCGTAGAGAGGAAATCCAACAATATTCGCCTGTAACATATGAAGCGATGCAGTGAAGTAGCAAAAAATAGAATGAACACTGAGTTTGTGACAGAACAAATATTAGCTTCAACAGAAACATCAATATTGCTCGGCTTTCCTGTGGTGATTTACATCAATATAACACTGCACAGGCATCTTAAAAATCCTATTTATTTTTTATCTATAAAAACTTGGTCAGGAATTAAAGCAGGTAGATTTGAATTTATACTTGCGAGAAACTAAAGAAAGGCTGTGCTTCGATATCTGCAAATGGTTTATTCTTTTCCTAGCACTGACACAAATTTGAACTTGTATCTTACAGGTGGATGTTGTACCCATTCAATGCCCTTCTTTGACCTCAATTTGCCATCTATAATGACAGAAGAAAGCTTGACCGAGGTAGTTTCTTCTCAGTTTGCACCAATAACGCCAGAGAAGACCACAAGAGCGGATGATAGACAGCAGTTGGGCATGCCAAATTTAAGCATAAATGAGATGCTTGGCATAAATGATGTGCAGCTGAAGGAAACCTCCATCAAGAGGGTCGAATTAGAGGGAATCCACCAAAATAAAGAACAATCTCAGTTGGTAGTTGATCAATTATGTGAAACCATGTCCATACAGTTGGAGGAGAACCACAAGCCTGACAAGGGAGGCACTGGGGATGTTGACTTGATCAAAACACCACAGCGGAAACCAAGAAGAAAAAAGCACAGGCCCAAAGTGATAATAGAAGGCCAATCTCAAATAACTCCTAAACCAAGAGTCGAAAGGCCTTCTGATCGCCAGGAAACCACAAAAGGAAAGAGAAAATATGTTCAGAGAAAAGGAGTTAACAATCCCACAGAAGGCACTCCCTTCGAAAGGGAAATAAATGGATGCAATACAATCACAAAGTCCTCAAGTGCCAAGGAAACCATGAACGGTAAGAGAAAGTATGTCAGAAGAGGAGTCAACAAACCTGCAGCCAATACCTTGGACAAGGATGCCTGTGAAACAACAGATCCAAAAACAATTCGGCAAACTAGAAATTCCTGCAGGAGATCACTGAAGTTTGACTTTGAAGGCCAAGAGAGAGATGAAAGCAATTTTGACATGAAACCGCAAGCACAGAACTTCAATGCAATAGACCAATCAGGATCAACCATGCAGCGCAGACTGGGGAGGGAAGAAGCAACAATGAAGAAGACTGAAGTGAGCATTGCTTATGATCTTGCACTCCCTATGAAGCAAGTACTGGAAGGTCACCAGTCAAACCTTGAAGGACATTACTCTAGCTCCTCACCTCATTCCAAGACAGATACACTACATGATAAATTAACACTCGTGGATCAAAAAACATGTATAAGAGGAAAATGTCAAATTATATTTTCGGATTTCACTCACGATAAAGAAGGAAATACTGTGCAGGCGAATTCCAATGCTCAGTTGACTCAAAAGAGCCCAATTGACTCAGACTGCAGTAGTAGCACATGGTTGATACAAGAAAGAGATTTAAAAAGACAGCATAAGGGTACAACTGTTGTAGCAGAGTTTGGCAGGTCAAATTCAACTGAGACTTTTCACAATTCTTTACAGGCATACAGGGCTATTTTTCGACAAAATGCATATAACTATAACTGCACTCCTGGCATTCATTTTCCTGCAATGTACAAGACAGAGAGAATTGAGAAAGGACTCGGTTCAGCAATTTCCAGCGCACACACAGTTATTGCCTCTGAAAATCGTGCAATTGCTCCACTTGATTGTGCTCAAAACGAACAGCAGAATATCGAATTTCTGTCAACTTTGGGACCTACAGAGAGGTTGGAAAAAAAGAAATCCAAAGAAACTGATCCAGTATTTAACTTGGGGTCACTCCTGGAAATGTGTAAACAAGTGTTAGGTTCTCCGGGCCCTGGAGCAACAACATCCAAAACTATTGATACCAGTGCGAAAATAACGAAAAAGAAGCGGTCAAAGAGAGAATTGAATATCAAGTCAACACTGAAAAATATGCGTAGTCACCATAAATTGGTCACCAGATCAATGGGTAATTAATAGACTTGTATGATTGCTATCTTTCACAAAACAATCCTTTCTGAATCTCTTTTGGCGTTTAATGCAGGTTCTCCTCTTGCTAAAACATGGATGTGCAGGTCTCCAGTTGATTCTATCGTTGAGCAATGTAACAGACTTGATTTAAATGCAGTGAGCAGCCAAGATGCGGCTATAGAGCACAATACATTTAGGGCCTACGGCATGCATTATGAAGAGCAATATGCCCTTGTTCCGTATCAAAGAAGTCAAGCTCTTGTCCCTTTTGACAGCTCATTTTATCTGGGTAAAAGACGTCGCCCACGGCCCAAAGTTGATCTTGATGATGAGACAGATAGGGTGTGGAAGCTATTGTTAGAGAATATAAACAGTGAAGGAATTGATGGCACAGATGAAGAAAATGAAAAATGGTGGGAAGAAGAACGAAGAGTGTTTCGTGGAAGAGCAGACTCATTTATTGCACGCATGCATCTTGTCCAAGGTATTCGTGCACAGATATCAAAATAGCCCAATAGTTGTCTAATTTATAAATTTCAGCTGGGATATACATTTTCTCTTCCTTTTAAGAACACTATTTGTTAGAAATGTAAGTGCTATCAATAAAAATGTTGAACTGACCAGAGGAATTAGCTGAACACCCCATTATTATTAGCCATGCAATATATTGGGATTACAGACGAGTGTTGGAAAAAGTCAACTATTGATTATCTGCAATCATGAGGGAAGGAAATCTATAGCCTATTACT
Source organism: Fraxinus baroniana (assembly GCA_903798355.1). Classification (NCBI taxonomy): domain Eukaryota; kingdom Viridiplantae; phylum Streptophyta; class Magnoliopsida; order Lamiales; family Oleaceae; genus Fraxinus; species Fraxinus baroniana. The sequence goes on along the minus strand of CAIGRO010094582.1, from coordinate 8,148 downwards.
GAATTCAACATGAAAAATTCCAATTAGATGCCCTTCCGTTCACACACACCAAAAAATAAATAAATAAACTCACACACGATATATTTGTGTGTTATCCATGAAGACAGAGTTACAAGCTTGCACCTGAACAATTTCAGGAGCCTAATATGCTCTCTTGTGCTGCATTTAGAACATAAAATACTCTAATAACAGGATTCATTAAATTTCTGAACACTTCATGTGGCTATGTATTATTTCACAGGGGACAGACGGTTTTCTCCATGGAAGGGATCAGTTTTAGATTCTGTAATTGGAGTTTTTCTCACTCAGAATGTTTCAGATCATCTTTCTAGGTTTGTTAAACCTTTAAACGTTTCAGAATCCTTATTAACTAAACTTCTACAGAGTTCAGCTGATGAGTTCCCCATGAAAATCTCTTTAATATGCTTATCCATTCTTGCAGCTCAGCCTTCATGTCACTTGCTGCACGATTCCCATTTGAACCAGAAAGCGACCTAGGACAATCATGTCAAGATGTAGTGAGAATCATAGCCAAAGAACCCGAAATATGTGATCTGGATCCAGATGATACAATTGGATGGAATGAAGTGCTAAATCAGCCAACCTATAGCAAGGATTCTAAGATGCTTCTTCCTGACTCTGACTATGATGACATTAGAGAAGTTGTCTACAGTGTCAAGTCCTCTGGAAATAGCTTTGATGGCACCATACCGAAGGATAACCTAAGTGGCCAATTGTCAGGCTTCTCTACAAATGGTCCAGTTGCATCCCTAGAATCTACAGTGAACGAGTCAGCAGGTTTTGTTGGGGATGAAAGAGACTTGGATGATACACTTTCTTCTCCAAGTTCTGTGATTTACTCTCCAAACTCTGCAGATTCTATCATTGCTCTAACAGGCGAAAGAACTGAATCTTGCTCACTGAGCACCTTAGAGGCAGAACCACCAGCTGGAAGCAAACCTAACACACACAGTATTATTTGCTCTACTTCTTATGTAAAGCTATCACGGATGGAACGAACCATACTGCTTGGAGATAACAATCGAAGGAATGAAAATAAATTGTCCAATATGGATCGGCAAATCGAATCAGTAAGTATGGTCCCTGACTCACAAAATCAAAATGAGAACCTGTCAGATAATGCCAGCAGTGAGCCAACCTTGCATCTGACACCCAGTTCAGGAGCACAAGAAGCAGGACACTTTGATAAACCTCGAAAGAATGGTGAAAGCTCAAATATTGCCAATGAAAAAGAACTTTTTGAGATGGAACTAAGTGGGTCATCGGCAGAATATACGACCAAAACTACATTGCAGAAGTTCTTGGCTATCAGTTGCGAAGTACCAATATCCTGTAGTGAAAAGGCTCACTCAAGCAACCATCTAATGGACATGTACCAGAAGATAGCTGAAAATCCTACAGGAAAACAGGAGTCGCAGTTTCAATTTGAAGAAAATAACTATAAAATGCAAGAAGTATCAAACATACCGGTTTTACAACAAAATTCGACAGATATCATGGCTAGTTGCAATATTGATAATTCAAGAAGGTTTGAGAACAAAGAACTGGACTCAAATTTGAAAGATCCTGGTAAAATAGTAATTGAACGTAAATCAAAGAGGGGAAGATTTAGAAAAGAGAAACATAACCCAGTTGACTGGGATAGCTTAAGGAAACAAGCACCAGAAGATGGTAGAAGAAGAGAGAGGACAGCCAACACGATGGACTCAGTGGACTGGGATGCAGTGAGATGTGCGGATGTTAATGAGATTGCCCAAACCATCAAAGAAAGGGGAATGAACAATATGCTGGCAGAGAGAATCAAGGTTTAAGTTTGAAATCAGCAAAAGAATTTACTCCTTTGAATATTTAAATCTCAGTTGGCCTACAATAGTTAGACACAAAGAAAGCCCTTTTCCCAGTTGATAATCATTTGGATAACTTGTGCAGGACTTCCTCAATCGCCTAGTTAGAGACCATGGAAGCATTGATCTGGAATGGCTAAGAGATATTCCACCAGACAAAGCAAAGTAAGCCATTTGACCAAATGTATTTTGCATGGTCAAATAACACTATGCATTTAGAACTTTTTATATATTTCAGAGAGTATTTGTTGAGCGTTCGAGGTTTGGGTTTGAAAAGCGTGGAATGCGTGCGGCTTTTGACACTACATCACCTAGCTTTTCCAGTAAGATTTAAGCTTGATTGCAGATCCTTCAATTTATACGTAAGAAAACTTTACTAACCTACCTGTATTTGCTGTACCCAAAAGGTTGACACGAATGTTGGGCGCATAGCCGTAAGATTGGGATGGGTACCTCTCCAACCATTGCCTGAGTCACTTCAGCTGCATCTTCTAGAACTGTGAGTATTCTAAGCCTCTTAATTTCATGTTACAGGAGCTTCAAAAGATAATAACTTGTGCTGTTGTCCTCGCATAGGTACCCAGTATTGGAGTCTATTCAAAAATATCTGTGGCCACGCCTCTGCAAGCTTGATCAAAGAACACTGTAATCACTATTTATTTACTAATTTATACTTTGCTAATTGATAGTTAATTACTTCATAATTGAAGTGTTTAAGATGTTAATTCATTGCAGATATGAGCTGCATTACCAGATGATTACTTTTGGAAAGGTATGCCACAGTTACTGAAGAATGTCTTCTATATTCCAAAAATATTGAAGAAATTTACAGGTAAGCCAAAGGTAAGCTATTCTATTTTTTCAGGTCTTTTGTACCAAGAGCAAGCCAAATTGCAATGCTTGTCCAATGAGAGGAGAATGCAGACATTTTGCGAGTGCATTTGCAAGGTCTACATACTCAATTTTTATTGCAACTGAACAAGGATTTCCCTTTTCCCATTATTTTAGTGCAAGAGTTCTTCTTATAGTTGTCAGAGTGCATTTCTCAATAGAATATCTGGTTAATAAATATCCAGTTATATTCCAAAAAAAGCTAAAATCTACTCAGAAGGTAGACCTGAAACATTAGGAGAGTAAAGACCATTATTCGGCAGTTTTAATAATATATACTTTAATATACCCCTATGGACAGTATACCTTAGAAAAATAAATATGTGAAGAAACTGCAAAACATGAAAAGATATTCCTTACATGAGCAACAACCAACTCTATCCTTTTAGATTCGCTGAACCAGTACAACACAGATTGTAAGCTTTGGAAGCCACATCCGAACCAAATTATGATATGTACTTCAAGACTCCCATATGAATAAGTGAACGAAACCATGTAAATCACATTTCATATAATGGAACCGTATGAATATGCATGCAGCGCGAGGCTAGCTCTTCCGGCACCAGAGGAGAAAAACATTGTAAGCGCAATAGAAAACAACTCATCCGATCAGAATGCTGTGAAAATTTTCAACTCTTTGCGGTTACCTTTAGCTCATCAATTGGAAGCGCACAATGAAGTCATCAACTCTGAACCCATTATTGAAGTGCCTGCTACACCAGAGCCCTTTGTTGAAATGCCAGCAACTCCAGAGCCAGACCCAACACAAGATCCAGAATGTGACATTGAGGACAACTTTGAAGATTGTGATGATATTCCTACTATTCAACTCAATATGGAAGAGTTAACTCAGAATTTGCAGGAAATTTTGCAAAAACAGATGGAACTACAGGAGGGTAATACGTCAAAGGCACTAGTAGCTTTAACTCCAGAAGCAGCTTCAATCCCTATGCCTAAACTTAAGAATGTGAACCGACTCAGAACAGAGCATCAAGTGTAAGCAAATGCTTCTGCTATTAATCATGATTAATGTGCCACCCCTAAGGTAACAGTACATAAATTTGATTAGTGCAAGCCTACTATTCATCAACTTTCTGAGAGAAGGAAGCAAGTTACTAGTATTTCATAAAATTTATGCTTTTTACTAATTAATTTTAGTTTTGGGGAGCACGATAATGCATATGGTAATTCTTGAGGAATATTATTAATTATTTTCTCCTTCTATAGCTATGAGCTTCCAGATTCACATCCTCTGCTGCAAAGAGTAAGCAACACTGTATCAGCTTTCCTTCAATGTATAATTTACTTAGCTGTACATGCTGATTTTTCATTGATACCTATATTTTTCTTAATTTGCAGATGGATAAAAGAGAACCAGATGATCCCTGCTCATACCTACTTGCAATATGGACCCCAGGTACTGAAACATCATAAATCTTCTAAAGCACACTTGCAGGACCCTTCCTGGAGAATAAAAATAATAACTGCTAATTTTGTAGGCGAAGTATGTAATTCACAAGACAAAGCAAATTATATGACAAACCAACTTAAATTCACCTCAGTACTAACTGATTCTATCATATCAGGTGAAACTGCAGACAGTATTCAGCCACCAGAAAGACATTGCAGCTCCCAAGAATCTGGGAATCTGTGCACTGATGAAACATGTTTTTCATGCAATACTATCCGCGAAGGGAACTCGCAAATCATTAGAGGCACACTTCTGGTAAGGGAAAGCCGTAACATTTTATATCATAATGGTATCTACAAAAAAGTATGACATGGATCGAACTTTTGTAAAAGAACAAAATTCCTTTTTTTAATCTAAGCCATCATCACCAATTATGACAGATACCCTGCAGAACAGCTATGAGAGGAAGCTTTCCACTCAATGGTACCTATTTTCAAGTCAATGAGGTAAGATTGGATGAAGTCCTTGCAAATTAAATTACTCAACTCCTGAAATGGACCTAGAGATTAAAATTTGTTAATGCAGGTGTTTGCTGATCATGAATCTAGCCTGAATCCTATCAATATTCCAAGAGACTGGTTATGGAATTTGCCACGAAGAACGGTGTACTTTGGAACCTCCATACCCACAATATTTAAAGGTAAAAGGGTCATAAATAATTGTGCTGCCATTCATGATAGTTATTTCCAAGAAAGCCTTATATTACATCTCTGTATTTATAACAGGGCTAACAACAGAAGGTATTCAGTACTGTTTTTGGAGAGGTATGTGCAGATGTTAGAACTTGTATTAATCTAACTACCTCAATAGTACACTATATCAAGATGCAGATGTCTTAACAGAAATTTAGGTAAATTGAGTACCATTCCAATCAAGCCAGTATAGCTGCTTGTCTCATTATGCATTTCTACACAAGGAAAGGCTAAATAACCACAAATGAAAATTAAATAGTTAAACCCAATTGAATGTACTCTCAAAATAAGATTGTTAAGCATCTTGATAAAAAAATGAACTGTTTTCGCACTTGTTTGCCATTTGAATAAGATCTTTCAGACGTGAAAAAAGCTCACACGAAATGCTTGTATATGCCCCAAAAAGGAGACTGGTTCTGTCATTGCATGCTTTCTCCACTGACTTTTTGATTTTATTCTTTACTCTAGATTTCTCTACTTGGATAGATACACAAAATAGATCACAACATGATTGGTCAAGTTAAACCACCATGAAACTTATTAATTTTAAGCAAATACATCCCACAGAATAGGTATCTGTCAATTGACATTCATCTTAGCAAAAGCAAAAGAGTATTACACCATTCACCTCTAAGCAAGAACCATGACTATCATGTGGACATATACTCGACATCTTACCCAACAAGCTAATGACAGTTGTAGTACTTGTACATCTTCATCTCTGGTCCTAAAGATAGGAGTTTGTCATCAAATTCTAGTAGCTTCATTTATGTGGTAGGACACAGAATCAATGTTTATTCACATTCTCATTATAATGTCCTGAAAACAACTTCACCTGGGCGTTCCACTCATAACAACTTATCATGTTTCCCAGGCTTTGTCTGTGTAAGGGGATTCGACCGAAAGACAAGAGCACCGCGTCCTCTCATTGCTAGATTGCATTTCCCAGCCAGTAAGTTAACAAAGGTAAAGTGAAGGACAGGTGAGAATTAAGTATCATCCCGCTCACCATAGCTAACAGTAGGATTATGTAGAAACAGCAATGGCAGGCCTGGAATCAGAGCAATGTTCTTCACATTGCAAAAGGAAATTAAATCGGCCCATTTTATATATGAAATGAAGGGACTTTGGGTCTGTTTAGAAATAGATCTTGATATTTCTGATCAAACCAGAAATGTTTCGTTACTGTTGACAGAGGCTGAAATAGAATGGCATGTCTTTCTACTAATTTATTACCTAATTTTTTTTTAGTCATGTATTCCTGATTACTGGAGTTATAAGTAACTGGAGCAGAAAGGCAGTACTCTGAAGGCAATATACCTGGCTTTATCTCCAGTGGACAGTGATTTATAAACTGTCTAAGCTTAAAAATTTACACATAAGCAAAAATGTTACTTTTAACTATCAAATTAGTATGTGGAACATAGTGATATCATATATCATATATGATACAATGTTGATAAATATGGAAATGTAATAACCTCTTACCTGCATATTGGAGCTTCTGTATGTGAATTCTTGCAGTTTAGCTGAATTTCTATTAGATGTGTGAAGGTGGTGGAAATTTTTGTGTGTCATCTCAGTCATGGTTTTGCCTTGTATATTAACTGTTGGACTGCTTTAGGTCGGGTGGGTGGTTTTTTTTTTTTTCGCTTACTCGGGTAAACCACCACGACTTGTTACTCCGCGATTGGTGGTGGTCTACACAAGTCAATCTCAATGACACTCCATGATCACGCATCAATGAACAATGCTATTCAATTCGAGTGGTGTCATTCTAGGTAGCAGTGAGGTCTCTTATCAAAAATGCATTCCTACTTCGCTAGATAATTTGGCAGTGACTTCACTGCCATTTCCACTTTCATAGGTCTTCTCACGTACACAGAGTTTTCTATTGGATCAGCACTATCTAGACCTGTTTGGAAATGGAAATTTATCTTAAAAACCTTAAAACGCTTGAATTTTCTAAAATGTAAATTTCACTTACTTTTAGACTTTTGGGATATTGCTGTTGGATTCCATAAGAAAACTAACTAATGCTTGCTCAATCGCCGAAACTGTGACAGTAGTACAATCGTGATACAAAATCCTCGTGAAGTCGTGAAGAAACCTGTCTACCTTTAGTAGTTGACAAGTTAATTACAAAGTGTTTGTTTGGGAGAAATTTTTTCAGGTGACAAATGATTTTTTTTGAAGAAAGTGTGGTTAAAAAATAGATAAAAAAAGATTATGGATCGTATAGAAAATTTGACAGACCGAACTGTAGTAGGCTAAGAAGATTCTTCGATTTCTTCCAAAAGCATAGATTACGAAAAGAATATTTGACAAACATAAATGTAAGGGTCCGTTTGATATAAAGGTGGAAAACGGGTAGAAAGAAAATATTTTACAAGAAAAAGATTTTCCTAAAAATTGTTTTGCTGAGAATTGTAATTAATTGTGTTTGATTGATATAATTTTTCATGGAAAATATTGAAAATTTGGTGTCCGTTTGACTTCATTTTTTTTTTTGGAAATTGTCCATTAAAGTGATAATGTTTTCTATCATTGAGTTTAGAATTTGTTCCAATTGACAAAAAAAAAAATTGAAAAAAAAAAATCATACTGAATACCATTTGTTTTGTTTTGCATGGAAATTGTCAATAAAAGTGAAACTTTTTTTTATCATCGTATCTAGAATTTTTTTCAATTGCAAAAATAAAAAATAAAAAATAAAAAAAATTGAAAAGTTGGAAAATATTTACCCACCAAAACATCAAAAATTTATTTTCTTCAAAAAAGTAAAAAAGTTGGAAAATATTTTTTCGGGAAAATTTTGCCTATCAAACACTACAAAAGTTCCATGAAAATGTGATCTATCAAACATACCCTAAATGTCGCGTCTTGCCTCCACATGGCAATCAGATTTGGCCGCACGTGGCAACATATTTCCGATTCCGGCGACTCTTCCGACGACCGTTCTGGCAACTTTTCCGGCGATCATTCCGACGACTTTTCCGGCGACTTTTCCGATTCCGGCGACCGTTCCGACGAATTTCCCGGCGACTATTCCGACAACTATTCCGATTCTGGCCACCGTCCCGACGACTGTTCCGATTCCGATGACCATTGATGGTCACAGCTTGCCTGATGTATGGTTACAGTCCAGGTCACAAGTCACAACTCAGGTCACAAGTCACAATGCATGGTTATTTATTCATAATTATTGATAACATGATAAGGCTCATGT
>CAIGRO010094579.1:0-11018 GCA_903798355.1 Fraxinus baroniana | reverse complement strand
ATTTTCACAATTTTCTGTTGCCGACATCCGGGTTTATTTCGGCAAAATCACTTGGAGTTTTAGAGAGATTTTTGGCGGTAATTGAAAATCTGAAAATTCAGTGATCGTTTGTAAAAAAAATTTCAAATTTCAGTGACCGTTTCTGAAACTTTGAAACTTCAGTGACCGTTTTGAAATTTTCAGGTAACTTCAGTGACCATTTGTGAAATTAACCCGTTAAAAAAGATTATTTCTCAAATAAAAAAATGAAAAGAAAACAACTAAAACCCAAGTCAATCCCCCTACCTCCGTTTCTGTCAGGATCCAAATTAAGTCTCAAATAAGAAGAAATAGTTTTGGATTCGAATTCTAAGGGATGAAAAAAAATACATAAAGGATAAGATGGACATAGACTTTCCCAAAACATGTAGTGTGTAAGAGTTGACGACTTGAGTATAGACCCGTGTCGTTATATCTACTAGCACGAATTTTTACGATGAACATCATATGAAGAATTTCATAAGATAAGAGCATAGGAATAAAGCAGGCCGGGGCAGGCTAGGTGGACCACATCTTTCGTTATATTTTTGAATACGGGTCAAAATTGGTATACAAACAAATTCGGGTCAATGATTTCTCCATTAATAATAATAAGAATCAATTAAGTTTAATTCTCAATAAATTTAAGGGATAATTTACAAATACTCTGCTTTTGTTTAAAAAAAACCTCATTTTACAACTTTTAAAAATGACCACTTTTTCATTAAAAAATTAATATTTCACATTTACCTTCTTTTATAAATTTTTAATACACATCAACTTCATTTAAATTTAAAACTTCAATTTTTCCATTAAAAACTAACATTTTTTACTCATTACTTGTTACAGTAACTTATGTTTTACTGAGTTACATATATTGTAAAATATTTCGGTTCTTTGTTAAAATTATTATTTTAAAATTACCTTATCTCACTTTTATTAAAAAATTAACATTTTATACAAGTGTTACGTGTATGAACATAATAAACAGGACAATTCCATTTGTACCGAAAATATTACACCGTCTCACATGCGCGTGGGGCCGGCATAAAAAAAATAAATTCCAAATGTGTGGTCCCCACACCCTATTGTGAGTGTAGGTAAAATATTAGGTAAAAAAGTGAATGTACATGTAGCATTGTCCGACAAACATTTGCCGTCATTAGTTACCAACAAATTAACCACATTATATACCCGTACGAAACAACTTCACGCCGCCGCCGCAAAATGCGAGTGACATTTGGCTTTTAATACTAGTCCCTCTATCTTCTCCATTCTTTAACCATAAAATCCTTCTACAAAATTATGTTCACAGTTAGGTTTGGATAGAGAGTTGTTTATGAATCATAATCGATTCACGAACTATCCAACTGTGGAAAACAACAAAAGTCGTGCAAATCTTCATGAACTCAATCTTTAAATCACATACATTCGCATATGGTGGTGCAATCAACATATCTCAACTTGTAAGCCGATCCGGTGCGGTGGATGGCCCGTGGGATCGAAGTCTAGATTTGGTGTATGTCATGTTGTTAGGATTTAAAATAGGAGGGGGAGAATTAGACATTAATTTCTTGTATTTTGTGTTTAGAATGGCATAAATATTTGTTAAAAAAAGTTTATACAATCAAAATAGAGGTATTTTTAAAAGGACTTACTTAAATTTTGGGTAAAAAATTAAAATTTAGAAAATTACGCAAATAGGGCTGTTATATGTTACTATAATTTTCCTCCACATTCAAAAAATATACCATATCAAACTAAACTACATTCCACTTTTATTCAAATAACAATTCCGGAAATCAGATAAAAAAAGTGTAATTCTAAGAGCATAAGCATTGTAGAATTTCATATATTTGATATTGTTACATTAGTGATAGCAAAAAAATTCGTCCCGTCTATGTCCCGAATTTGGCAAAAAAAACCCGTCCCGACGGGTTGGCGGGGCACCGCTGCCCCGCCTCGAGTGCCCAAAATCGGTTTCGTGAAAAATAAAAAAATAATAATTAATTACAATTTTTTTTTAAAAAAATAGTTAACTAGAAATCTTTTAATAAAAAAAAAATTATAAACGGGACAGGAAATTGGACAAGCTCGTACCCCAAACTTGCCCCATCTTGTCTAAGGTTGAAGGGGCGGGACGGGATGGGGTGGGGGAGCGGGGCGAGGCGGGACGTGGGGCAGGGCGGGGTGGGGCAGGGCGGGGTGGGGCGAGGATGCCCCGCCCCATTACCATCTCTGTGTTACATATAGTTACAATGATTGTACAGATAAATGTAATAATGTTGCATTACTCACATTATAATATATTTTATATTGAATGTGTTATGGATGCGATTAATTTATTTACAATGATGGCAGGTGGAACGAGAATAATGAATACACGAGTCAAGATAGAGTTATTGTATCCGAAATTGGATGTTCTTACACCAACCTTGTGAATAAGTAACATTTTTCTTGGAACTGAAGAGAAAGGGCCCAATTTACTTGGCCAGCTTACCATTTTGCATCGAGCAATTGCCGATATCTGTTAATAACACGGTCGTAATTCAACACAACGATCACATTATTCTACTTCAAACCCACCATGTACATATAGATTTTATAGAATTGCTTCAATACTTCAAGATTGTGATAACAGCCAGCCAGTACTAGTCGTTTCCCTTTAAAAAATCAAGTAAATCGAGGTCTTTGCTTTGGAGAATAGTCTCTCCAAAACTGCAATATATATGTAACAACATAGATGACCATGGCGACGACGACGAATTTAGACGAGGATACCAAGATTTTTTTGAGTATTGAGTACGTATGGTCATGAAGGCATATTTAGGTGATTTCATATTAAGAAATTCATCATGTCAAAATTATCATTTGCATTAGTTAACTTGTTGGTGCAGTTATGGACTTATGGGTCCACCTTAAAATAAAATTGACAAAATGGTCAAGTTCTCAACGTCTTGATAGTTTTGAAATATAATGGAAGAAAAGAAGAATTATAATCATATTAATTATTTTATTTGAACCTTTTTGTATACCAAACATGCACTAATAGTGGGATCAACTAATTGGTCTCAACTATATTTAAAATAAAATTTATCTTTGAAAAAAGTCTTCCATTGACAAAGAAAGAGAAAGAAAATCAAAATCCTCGCTCTTGTCATTGAAATGCTTGGAAAATTCGAACAAAATTTCATTACGTTTGATATTTTGAGTTTAAAAAATGAAATACAAATGTTTCTATATTAATCTATAGGATTAATATATAGATTAATAGCAGAATACCCCTTTGAACGTTTTCATTTGCGATATACTATCATACTTATTGAAAATCGCAGAAAACCTCCATGTTTCAAACGTTTTGTGCGAAAAACACCCATGTCATCAACATCAATCTGGTGTGCCATTAAATCCTAGGAATAAGGAAAAATGGATAAATAAGGAAAGGAAATGCGTCAATTTATATTTTCATCTTTAATATCACCCACCCAACATTAAGGGGGGTTTGTGCAAGACGAAGAGACACGAAGGTTAAGATTCTTCTAGTTGCTAACCTATATTGTATGATCAGTTCCTTGATCACCCACGATATCATAGGTTTCCTTGAGCACTTCTGAAGTCTAAAAAACTATCATACTTCAGCAAATGTGTGACAATAATTTGTAGAAGAGGGTTTTTATTCTTAAAAAAATGCGTGCATGAAATTTGTGAAATTGTGGAATAGGGTATTGAAATAAGTTGTTTTTTTTTTCCTATGTTTACAATTTGATTGTGATTGTCGAGAATGGAGGCTCCAAGACTCAAAGGGTTTAAAGAAGCTTCTGTGTATAGTAAGTTGCACTGTTTTGCAGTTTAAGAAATAAAGGGTTTTGGTTCAGATTGTTTACATGTTTTGTTGTAAAAAGTGTGTGCATGATGTTTGCTGTTGGTCTCGAACTGATTCTTGTACCAACCCTTGTTGACATTATCATCCAATCGGATACACAGACTACTTCGCAATGGCTATATACACTAGTGATGTCTTCTTCGATAAATCGAAAAATGCCAGTATGAACATGGTACTATGATATTTGTGGACTTTGTGAGGGTTGATTACTTCAATAAGGAATGGTTCTAGATTTTTGAGTATGTTTGTGGTGACTGCGAGCCTTTAAACTTTTACTTCAGGGTGCATAAAAGTAATTTGGGTATTGCTTTGAGGAGGTTGTTTGTGTAGTAAATTTTATGTGAGAAAGATGTTGAAGGACCTTAAATGACATGGGTTGCTTGAGATTTATGTAGTTTTGCCTAGCCGAAAAGCAATTTTATCTCAAGAACCATATCATGAACCAGCACTTGAGGTTCCAGAGAGTAGTGCCCTTAATGAAGGGGGTGAAAGTACCACAAAATTTACTACATCATAATGTTTTGATATGGGGTTTGGGTGAGGTGAATATTGGTGATTGTGTGCCTAAAAATGTAGAGGAATTGTGGTAGAAATTTGAGGAAACACTTACGTACGAAGTTGGAATTGGTACTTCTCAACTGAATCAGCATGAACAGAACCTGGAGATAGGTGAGGAACACTCGAACGAAGGAATGGAAGATGAAACTGAACGATTTGTGGAAAGTGATTACGAGGTCGATGAGCAAGCTAATTTAGGTTTTGATTTTGGATTATACGATGGGCAAGAAGTTAGAGAAACTAGCACTGACTACGGAGAGTCAGATGAGTTATAAAGTTTGGATTGTGAAAAAGATGAAGGAACAACATCCCAAAAGAGGGGATGAATGGATGAATTCAATCCCTTGACCGATATGGAGCAACTAAATTTCTGAAAAAGGTTATCAAACCCCTTGATAATGCTAATATGTTTGAACAATCCCGCTTATATATTCAATACATTTTGATATATCCTCTAAATAATTGGTTTTGTTTGTAAAACCCCCTCGAAGAAATATGGTTTGTATTTTACGTCCCTCATTTTTTAATTTTGTGATACAAGTATGGTTTTTAAGACAAAAGCAGTTTTGAAACAAGCCTTAACTGAGCATTCTCTAACATCAAACTGGGAGATTAAGTACGTTAAGATGAATGGTATAGATTGCGAGCAGTATGCAACGATAAATCCTATAGATGGCTGTTGTATGCAAGCAAGGTGAAAGATGAAAGCAGTTTTGTGGTGAAAACTTACAATGGTGACCATAGTTGTTGCATTGGTCTACCGGAACATGCGGCTAAATCCAAAGTACTTAGCCCATAGGTACGGGAAGGCTGAGCTTAATATGTATGTGAGCGCATTTTTTGATAAAGTTAAAATGGACAATTTGGGAGAAGTGATTATGTGGCAGTATTACCAAACTAAAGACTTGGTAATGAAGATATTATATGGCGCCATGGTTGACCACTATAAAATCTTGTGGGATTATTGTGAGCATATAAGACATACAAATGTTGGTACAACTACGCAATTGGAGGGTCGTATTAGGGAGTTTAAAATATTGTACATATGTTTAGAACATTGAAGGTGAGATTCATGAGTGGATGCAGAAGTGTGATAAGGTTGGATGATAGTTTTTTGAAAACTGACCTGGGGGGCAGATATTGACAGCAATAAGTGTAGATGGTAATAATGTGGTTTATCCTATAGTGTATGCCATAGTGGAGGTTGAGAATGATGAAAATTGGAGTGGTTTTTGGAGTTGTTGAGAAATGATTTGGGCATAGTTAACAACCACCGTTGAGTTTTCATATCTAACAAGCAAAAGGGGCTTGTACTAGCTCTTGATCAAATTTTTGAACATACCGAACATTATACCAGTGTGCGACGTCTTTATAACAACTTCAATGCAACATACAAGGACCTTGCATTGAAGAATTTACTCTAGGCAGCAGCAAGAGCTACAAGTGAAACTGCATGAATGACACGGATGAATAAGACGTGTGATCTGGACCATTTTGCATATGAGTGGTTGCAGTTGAAGCCGGTAGAGCATTGGAGTAAATTGCATTTCAAAGTATAGTTGTGGTGTGCTCCTGAACAATTTATCAGAGTCTTCCAATGCGACCATCTTGAGTGTATGGGAGAAGCCTATCTTGTCAATTTTAGATGATATTTGAATGTACTTGATGCAATGAGTCATGGCAAGGATAGAGGCATGCAACAAATGGAGAGGAGTTGTGGGACCCAGAATAATGAAAATCATTCAGAAAAATACAACTTTTTCGTGGTCTGAATAAGCTGACTATTCAAGAATCGAAAGTTTCAAATATGACACCATAAAACTCAAACTTTGTGTGCAGTTGACCTGAATGCTATGACTTGTTCATGTCTACTATGTCAGTTAATGGGTATATCATGCAACCATGTCATTGCTGTACTATTATCACGGCGTATACGAAATGTAACAGATTACGTGGATGATATCTATAAGAAATAAGCGTACGAGCCCAGATACATGGTCGAATATCGGACTCAATCCCTTGACACTGCCAGTATATACTAAGAAGGTTGGGAGATAAAAAAAGAAGCATGGAATTGAGACAAATGAAACATCTACACCATCCAACACAATAGCATCTACTAATGCACCTCCATCTAGGGAAGTAATGGTGATGAAGTTTTCTTTATGTAGTGCTTCTGGGCACAACAAGAGGAATTGTAGAGGAAAGGAACCACCAGCTGCAAACTGAAATGTTATTGCCCTATTTATTTTGGTTGTAATTCAAACTGAAATTCTATCATTCTTGTTTTTGTCAAGCTTTTCTTGGTTGTAATGTAACAATTGTTATTATCAACTAGTAATATTCGTTGTGTCAATGTACAACTTTTGGTGTGTGGATGTCCCGCATTTGGTGTAAGTAATATTGAATTTGAATTGGAGATTATATGGTTGTAATTCCCAATCTTCATCCGTGCATGGTTGATTTGTTGCAAACACACATAGAAAATAGGGTTTAAATGTCTCAAGTTTAGAATAATATGTGGTTGTATATCACATACCTACAAGGTGATCGAAGTTTTTTTCGCCAAAAACCTACATCACCACACAGCCACACACAAAAACCCAAGACCTAAATAAAAAATTACTGTTCTGCCTCTGCAGTTCCAACATCTGTTGTTCGATTACATTCCTAGATCTCAATAGCCCAAGTATTATTTCAACGAATCTACTGTATATAGGTAGGTCAAACCACAAGAAACACCCACAACTTCCATTTTGCTGCAGAAAACTAAAAAAATATTAAAGCTTGAGCATACTCAATAAAATAATGGTTCAAAAATCATGTTTAAATTTCCATTACCAGCCGTCATGTGCATGTGAAGAACCTTCTTCCCGGGTTTGTTACCATCCACGAATCCTTCTGCTCAATCTCCATTCTGCATCTGCACAGACGGGAGTCCATCGGAGCTAAGGGTCAAGTTGTTGCAGCTACGTACACAAGAAATGGAGTGGTGTCAGGTAATGAAATGAGGGACATAAAGAACCCCCCTCTTTGCTTTAAGTAGGTGTTATTAAAGATGAAAAATATAAATTAACGCATTTACCCTTCCTTATTTATCCATTTTCCCCTTCCTTCCTGAGATTTAACGGCACACGAGACGAATGTTGACGGGAAGGGTATTTTTTGCACAAAACGTTTGAAACAGTGAGGTTTTCTACGATTTCCAATAGGCATGGAGGTATATCGCAAATGAAAAGGTTTATATTATATATTCTGCTATTAATCATAATCTGTAGTCTTTTTATTTTAAGCACACCAAACATGTCATAACTAGTTTGCAATCTTGCAGTGATTTATGGCAATATAAGCCAAATATGTCGCAATTTAAACTACGTTGGCCAACGCAATCAATTATATCAATTTACCAAAATCAAATACGCACAGTAAGCTCGCACATATTACCAACCAAATTATTATAAAAAATAAAGCTAGTGATGTGAATAGAATCAATTTTATCGTGGCAATAAAAAAATGATTGATTTTACCACTCATGGCTCTTTTCCTAAAAAAATACCCTCTCCCCCCCGCCCCCCAAAAAAAATAAAAAAATCACGGTACCATTTCTAAATTTATGCACTAGGGGTGCCTAAGGTTTTGTTCAAGCGATTTTTGAATTGTTTTCAAATCAAACTATTTTAAAAGGTTTGAAAAAAACTCAAAACTAAGCCAATCATTTCATTTTCCAAACCAAAACAAATTAAACCATTTTTTTCAGTTCTAATTTGGTTTTAGCGACAAAAAAATATTATCTTTGAAACAAGTGAAAATAAATAAATAAATATATTGGTCCCAAATTTCACTATACCATTTAAATTAAAACTTTCTACTTATCTCTCAATACATCTTAAATCAGTAAATCTATAGACGTACAATTTCATTCTTTAATCTTTGATTTGATTTGATTTGATTTGATTTATTGGGTTGATGAATTTTTTGTTTTCCCCTAAAATGCACAAGTAACTTTAGCAAGTCTACATCATTAAGGTCGACAGAATTACGTAATTTTTTTTTTGGATACCCAGGTATCCCAACTTAGCCAGATTAATTTTTTGGACCACCAGCCACCGGCCCTTCAGTAACTGGCAGAAGTAAACCGCGGGTTATACTCAAATTGACCAGGGTTCAAACACCCCTTATACTCCTGACCCCAAAGGAGCCTTCCTCCATGGTTATTACATCACCAAGCTACTCCAACCAATATTAATTATTATCGGGCACCCCTTATACTCTTGACCCCAAGGAAGCCTTCCTCCATGATTATTATATCACCAAGCTACTCCTACCAATATTAATTATTACATCACTCAGCTACTCCAACCAGGAATCGAACTCCCCACCCTGAGGTTGCAAGCCCAGCAATGCCTTTCTTTTGCCAACTTAGATGTGCCCCCGGGGCAGAATTACGTAAATCTTTGCTTGAATGAACTACTGTTGCCGCTTTATCATGCTTAATTACCTTGATAAATTATGGTGAAATGCAACAGTTGCATGACTGCATCAATATATTTTCAGAACTAAGAATAAAAAAAAATAAAAAAAAAGCTGGAAATTGAGTTTAGTTTTTTCCTCTATGCTTTCTTCTTCTTTTTTCACTATTTCCAAATTTAAAACAAAATTTTTCCTAATTACATTGTTCTGAATCTTCTGATTGATTTGAAAAATTATACAAATTGGATCGCAGGGCAGAAAAATTACAATCAATGAAACACATCAATGCCCTCAAATAATTCGGAAAAAAAAGGACCACGACCTGCACCACTTGGCATATGTCATGGATTATAGCCCATCGCTATAGACCCGTTTCTTGATTATTCCCTTGTTCTCTTTGCACCACCTGCCGCCTCAGGTGGAACCCGTCGGGGAAACGCCGGCAACACTGACCCCCGGCCCCGGCCACCAATGCATCCATGATTGGCTTTATTATCAGTATAACCTCTCCCACCGCCATGCATGTGGTGATACAAAAGAACATGACTAACACGACCCACCCATACCCGTCCTCCTCCGGCAGCCACAGCCACGAGAGGCCGAGGCAGAGAATTTGTATTGGCAGCGCCACTATTACGGCAGCTGACAGCACGTTGATTCGTACACGAATACTCTTGTTGATCACAAAGTCCAGCACCCTCCAACATGAAAACAAGAAAGTTAATGCATAAACAATTGCAAAAACCCAAAAGACGACACAACTGAAAAACGGGTATGTGCAAAGAACCGTTTTATTTCCTTGAAAATCTGTTGTAAAAATTGAACTACCATGCACGAATTTAGGAAGCTGTGTCTCCAATGGTGCAAAGTAGACAAGAATTGTCTGTATCAATGTCATGGGGGAACATACCATGGACACACACAAAAGAGCCCACATTCGACAAGGGTTTTTTTTCTTGATCGAAACATTAACCAAGAAAAGAAGGGTGATTAAGAAACCCGGTTCGTAGAATCCAAGAGAAAGAACAACATGGAATTTACACAGATTTGTTTGTTGATTAAACGTTAAAAAAGGATCGAGGTACTTTCGTCGAACATTTGGTAGGCGTATGGTTTCATTCACGGCCCAAAGAAAAGCAAACGTTACAAGGAGTAATCTCACGGTCCATAGTGAATTGAATTCTTGTAAATGATGCATTCTGCGCGACTTTATGCAAAGGTGCAATATGAATAAAAAAGAAAGAACAGAGAGGAGTAGGAGGGCGGCAATAATGGCCACGGTGGCTAAATCAAAACCGCTTCTGGCCACCAGAACTGAAGGGATAAAAAAGCTCGCATAATTCGTATATAATGAATCTTCAAATGATATCGGAGATACAGCCGACGACGGCGGCAATGATATAACATAGGATTCGAGCGACTGTAAATCCGGCGCCAACGCCATGTCATTTTGGAAAATGAAAGAAAGAAGAAGCTTTCTCATAGATATGACTCTAGCGGCGGCGACGGCGGCGACCGTCTAACCAAAAAATCAATATTGGGTGGCTGTGATTCTTCGTAAATTACATAATTTTATTGGAAATTTGGGACGGAGAGAAGGAGGGGAGAGGTGTATGTTTTGTTTTTCCCTCATCTTCTCCCAACTGAAGGAGAAACTAGGGTTGTTTTTACAAACAACAAAAGATTGGTTGTTCGAACAGCAGAGAGAGAAAGACATGGGAGGGAGGGATGGAGGGAGAGAGAGAGAGAGAGATTGTGGGGGTTCTTGTTATGAGATTGTTCCAAAGATTACGGTATTTGATCAATGGATTAGTGTGTATTTTTTTTTTAGCCATGCAAAAACAGCTTAATTTTGCTATGGATTTTAAGTGATTAATTTAATTCAAAATATTATTTAAATAGGAATTCTAAGTCGAATTTATAAACGGCTTAATTTATAAAAAGATATAAATAAGTAGTTGATGAAGAAACAATACTTATGAATCCATTGAAGATTATAAATAGATGTAAATTGGGTGTAAGAACTAAGAAGGGAGGGAAACACCAATTTCATGTAGAACAAATCAAACACACAAAATAAATAAATAAA
>CAIGRO010094576.1:0-10848 GCA_903798355.1 Fraxinus baroniana | reverse complement strand
ATTGGACACCTATAATAGTTTCTAGAAGAACTCCGCTTTGGGAAATGGATTTTGCCAATGCTATACTGAGCACTTATATTATGATTTTTTTTTTCATGAATCTAGCTCAACAAATATTGCAAGGATATAACATATTAATGCTTCTGTATAAAATAACGTTGTCTGGACAACAAGATTTTCATAATAAGCAAAAAATAAAATAGAAGAGGGAATTTTTTTTATATTTACGAGACAAATCTAATCCAATATGGTTATTTTTATTAAGCACTCGTTTAACCCTAATAAAGGACGATTGATTATATTTCTCCGTGTCACATTCGCTTAATTTATGTCGGTCTTACTTCAAAATAGATTTTTCGAATAAAGAAGAAATTTGGCGACAATAATCTTGATGTCCCATGTGGTCGTGCGTGTGTCCATGTGTGCAATGTAGATACATTGTATAACATCATTTTAAAAAATAAATAGTATTTAAATATCTTAGAATTTATAGAGAGATAGATACAATGTATCGATGCTTATTAAATACTCCATCAATCTCATCTATATAAGTTGATTTTGTTTTTAAGATGAATTAAGAAATCTTATTTAACATTATTTAAAAAAAAAAAATTTACTAAAAACTTTCATAATTTACCCTTATTTAGGAAAATGTGTGGTTGAAAAAGAAAGAAAAGTTATTGATGTGATGAAAAATATTATTTTATTGAAAAATGTGTGGTTGAAAATGTGTTCCAAACATGTGCTTAATCATTAACAAGTAGTAGTGAATTATTGTTGAAAATAGTAAAGAAATTGAATGATTTAATTTTCAAGAAGTATGTATCTTTACATTTGTACAATTCTAATATCAAACGGGAAAATTTGATTATTAATAAGCAAATTAAATAATAATATATTAGTAAAAAAACAAAACAAGATATTCTTAATAAAGAAACATAACTATATAATTAAGACACGAAAATAAGGAAAATCATCATATATAAATGAGACGGAGGGAGTATCAACTTTTGACGCTTATTTTAATCAAATTGATTATCTAGCTCAATTGAGGTAGCCCATTTAACCTCAATTAACTGAATGAAACATTGGATTTATTCAACTTAGTCCCAATTTGGTTTAGTCTAAAAATTAGTTTTTCTTTTCTCATATTTTGATAAAAATTAATGGAACGTGTGATTGAAAGTTAATAAAAGTTGTAAATTTCATGAAATGTAAATTTTTTAAAAAGTTTGAGGAGAAATAAATTTTAAAAATTGGGACCAAATGGTAACTTAGCTCCTATTTGACACCAATTAATTTTTCTTTCTCATTCTTCATTTCAATCACAAATTTTCTAAATAAAATAATATTACACACAAATCAAAAAAATTTCATTACTTTTCCACCACACAATCTCACATCAATTACTATTTCAAAATTTCTATTATTCTCAAAATGGGTTTCAAACGAGGGGTTAATTTGCATTGGAGTAAAGCAAGTTGGGAATTGTGAAAATCTTTAATTAATAACATAATAAGCTCAAAAGGTGTATTATTGGATGTGATGTAATGGATTATTAATTGGACAATAGCCATCAAAGTCCTCGACTGCACGAGGTAGACAATTATCAAGTTGGGGACTGTTACAAAGGAAAAAAAAAACATGGATGGGATGGGATGGATTAATTCAATGTTTCCTTTTGAAAATGATGGCTGAAGTGTGCATTTTGAAAATTGATGCCTACATTCCGAGCACGAAAATTTTTATGCAAATTTTTAACTTTTATTCCGTGTATTCGTGTCTAATTCAACGCGGACATTTTGAAAGAAAAGTAACTTAATACCGACGTATTGGTGATAAATGCGAAAGATCTTTTGTCCCATTGACTATTTTCTCCTTTTCCACTATTATAGACACGAGAGACTTTTATTTTTTTTTAAAGGCAACTCTATATTTATCCATGGTAGATTTGAAGAGATTTCCACCTTGTATGAATATTTTCTAATATTCCGCAATTATATAGAAATGATATTCGAGGCCAAATTTTTTATTTTTTAGAAAGAAACTCTTAACAAAAAGACTTCACTCGAGACTAATCATCTCTCTTGAGATAATAGATAGGAATAATCTACTTGTACATTCGGGTGTCTATCGAGGTGTCCATAGTGAACATCCGACGACCCCCTATTGGAGAGAGTGTTGGTAGACTCACTCTTATAGATAATAGATGTAATGCAATAAGATTTGCTATTGCAGCCTCGATTTGATTTCTTTTACTTTTAACTTAATTTATTTCTCATATCAGTTTCAACTACACATTCATACAATAAAATATTTCACAAGTAAATTTAAAATTTTTCCTTACTTTTTAATCACACATTCTCCAAAAATATAATATTCAAAACATAGTATTTTAAATTAAAGGCCACTAGGGGCTCAATAAGACTAATCAATGGAAAAAGTAGTAGCATGTAAACATGTTTGGTAGTTTAGGTTTTAATTTACTTTTTCGATTAATATGTTTTTGTAATTAGAATATTAATTTTGAAAATCTAGTTTTGGAAAATAAGTAAATTAAAATTTTTACAATAGTCACCGTGACTTGGGTAAATCAATGCCATCCAAATACTAACCCTTCAAACAATTTGAACCCAACTTATTGAGAATGAATTAAAGAAAGGATTTTTCTAAGTTATTTGTACAATGTAAGATGACAATATTGTTGACAGTGTATGAGCGGACAAAAGACCGTTGCTTGAAAAAAATAAGTTGTGAAAATTGTCCAGTGACAACATGTCATCGAACATTGTACAAATAGCTTGACTTCCATCATCAACAAATAGTGTATAAGCTGAGGCTGTAAAATAATTTCATTACATTCAATGAAGTGCGAGAATCATGTTCTCGTCAAGATAGCTCTTTGACCCTCATCAAACTTTGATGTGAAGTTTGACAGAACTGTTTTTGCCATATTGGTTGTAATTTTCCTCGGAAACCATGAATCTTCAAGTATGATGTACTTCCATTCTTGGGTCACAATAAAGCAATAACTAACATTATACGTACATCAATATTTATTTACATCACTTCGCACTCAGAAAAGTGAGGTCACAGAAGGGCAAGAACTTTGACCTAGATGAAACTGTTTTATTCAAACACGTACATTCGGTCACAGTTTTTAAAAAATTAGGTCACAAACAACAATAGATGATCACAATTCCTACAAAAAAAAACTTACATTCTTCGATTTCGATTCTCGAGGGTACATAGGAGTTCTAGGGATTTCCTTTTGATGCCTCTTTTCCACTTTTAGTCGCTAGGTACCATGGGTTTTCAGATTTTCTCCACGGCATTCCTTCGACACCTTCGACTTTCTTCTTGATCGTTGTGCGGTTTCAGATTGTTCACCGACGTCAGATTGTGACTTCCGGTCACAACTTCTTGTTAACACCATAACTTCTCTTCACCGTTCGCAAAATTTGAAACAAAGTCTCGATCACAAGTCTTTCCTTTTTCCCGCCGCATTCACTGTAGCACCACCTTTACTTCTTTTGTGAATAATGTAGGCAATAATCAATATGGGGTTTTCGTTTGATATCAAAATGAAGAGAAATTGTGTGATTCGGTAAGAATCAATTTGAGATTTTTAGGAATAGGAAGAGTTATGATGTTTAGCAGTTCTCGGTGGCTATTGAAGATATAGTTTACTATTTTAAAATTTTCTCTCTCCAATCGTCACGTAAAAAACGGGTTGATTATTATAAATAAAAAATAATTTTTGTTTAATTCTTTAAAACATGTTTTGTGAAATATCAAGCTTAAATCTAGATTTGTGAAAATTGAATCTTAATACCAGTGTGGCTGTAATTTCCTTAAAAAAAAAGTGCTTATTTTTGCGGGCTTTTACTTGTTGGTACATGTCCTGGATTGTGTTAAAAGCTAAAGTTGGACTGAACATCTGAATTCTGAACACACAATAGAAACATTGAACATAACAACACAAATTTTGGTTCATTGCATGTATCCCTCCTCTGCAAAATATGCACAGGAAATAGACCCCACTACGACAAAAGATGTGTGTATATAAGAATATACACCCACCCACCCACACACACACACACACACACACAGTAATCTATACCCAACACAATTTCACCTTCTTCCTTTTTTTTTCTCTGGTTTCCAGATGATCTCTTGATTTTTCTCTGATGCATTCAGTTTTATCTGAGGGCCTGCTGATAGTGATTTTCTTGATTGAACTGACAATATTTGCCTTCAAAGGAGAGGTTTTTGGGTTCAGATTTGACCTCCCTGCGGTTTCTACACGGTTCCCATGTCTAAAGTCTTTGATTATCGCGGTATGATTCTGAATCTCGGTTTTACTGGTTTCCATGTCTGAAGTCATTGATTTCATAGTTTTTTTTCCTTTAAATCTCGCGAGGCATGTATGACTGAAAAAAAAAAAAAGGAATTGTGAGGTGATATGAAATTTTTGTGGGTTTTGCTTAAAATTTGGTCTTTACCTATACAGGCCTTTGATTTTGTAGAATCCGGTAATTTTTCATGGAATATTTGCACGTGTATAGATATACACTTGTGAACAAACCTTTGGATGACAGTATTCTGATCTTAAATCTATCATGGGTTATGTATTAAGATTTTGTCTATCGTGTTGCTTGCCTTTTTTTTACGGAAATATAAATTATAGGCACATATATGCACGAGTCATATCTGGATTTTGCTTAAAGTTTATGTCTTGATCTCGATTTACCTTTTCCTTTGGGAAGCAAATTTATTATCATTCAGGACACAACTCTAAAATCTTTTGTATTTATTGATAAATTATGAATTAACTGGATAATATGGTTGGATCATGGATAAACTACACGAGGATACTTATAGTCTCTATATTAACTATATATATGTTGGCCTTAGAAGGTAGCATGTATTTTTAATGCTCCACATTTGATCTAAATATATTTTACTCCATCTTATTTGAAGTTTATTAGATATATAATTGTGAATTGGCTGACATTCTTTTACGCATCATGGATTTCAGGTAAAGGTGATATTACCACTGGGGGTTTCCTATTCCCATATCCCAAGGATTCAAGTCTTATTTTGCCCCTTGCTCATCATGTGGATGTTTATTTTCCTCCTCGAAAGAGATCTCGTGTCAGTGCCCCATTTGTTGTCAGCGGGGAGCAGATGCAGAAGTCATCCATTGAAGTTCTTCCCGATGAATGTCTCTTTGAGGTGTTCAGACGTCTTCCCGGTGGCCAAGAGAGAAGTGCCTGTGCCAGTGTCTCCAAGCGCTGGCTCATGCTTTTAAGCAGCATCCGGAGAGATGAGCTGTGCACCGACAAAATCACTCAATCTGTCGAGCCTGAGAAAAGTTCGAGTACTATGAAGGAAGATAAGCCAACCGAGTCAGAGCGGAAGGGTGGATACATTGATTCAACTGAAATTAAAGCTGAAGCTGAGGAAGATCAAGAGACAGAGGCCAATGGATATCTTTCGAGATGCCTAGAAGGGAAAAAAGCTACAGATGTGAGACTTGCTGCAATTGCTGTTGGAACAGGAAGCCGTGGAGGATTGGGCAAGCTTTCCATTCGAGGAACTACTTCCATTCAAGGAGTGACAAACCTCGGACTCATGGCCATTGCTCGTGGTTGCCCTTCTTTAAGAGCTCTTTCTTTGTGGAACATCTCATCAATTGATGATGGAGGCTTATTCGAGATTGCAAATGAGTGTCGTCTGCTGGAGAAGCTCGACCTTTGTCAGTGCTCAACAATTACTGACAAAAGTTTGCTTGCTATTGCAAGGAATTGTCCTAATCTGACCTCGGTTACAGTAGAATCTTGTTTGAACATTGGGAATGAAAGCCTGCAAGCTTTGGGTTGTTTTTGCCCCAACTTGAAGTCCATTGCAGTTAAAAACTGCCCACGTGTTGGGGACCTAGGCATTGCAAATATGTTTTCTTCTGCTGGTCGTGTCTTGACGAAGGTTAAGCTTCAGGCACTCAATATCACTGATGCGTCTCTTGCTGTGATTGGATACTATGGACATGAAGTGACTGACCTAACACTCACTGGCCTCCAAAATGTGAACGAGAGAGGATTCTGGGCCATGGGTAGTGGACAAGGTTTGCAGAAGCTGAAATCTTTTGCGGTTACTGCTTGCAGAGGAGTGACTGATGTAGGGCTTGAATCCATGGGCAAAGGTTGCCCAAATCTAAAGCAGACTTGCTTCCGAAAATGCCCACTCCTATCAGACAAAGGATTAGCTTCATTTGTGAAAACTGCAGGGTTGCTTGAAAGTCTTCAATTAGAGGAATGCCACAGGATTACCCAGTTTGGAGTTTTTGGTGTTCTTGGAAATAGTAGGAAACTGAAGGCTCTTGTCGTGGCAAACTGCTTGGGAATTAGGGACACAGAATTTGAATTTCCATCTATGTCTCTTTGCGATTCGTTGCGATATTTGACCATCCGTAACTGCCCCGGATTTGGTAACGCTAGCTTGGCCATAGTGGGAAGACTGTGCACCAAATTGTTACATTTGAATCTTGTGGGTCTTCATGGAATTACTGATGCGGGGCTTCTACCTCTTGTTCAGAACTCTGAAGATTGTTTTACAAAGGTAAATCTGAGTGGATGTGTGAATTTGACCGACAACGTGGTTTTGGACATTGTTAAGATGCATGGGAGCACTCTTGAGCTTCTGAATCTTGATGGCTGCAGACACATCACTGATGCTAGCTTGGTGGAAATTGCAGATGATTGCTTGTTGCTGAGTGAACTTGATGTCTCCAAGTGTGGAATAACCGATTCTGGTATAGCAGCCTTGGCTGGTGCAGGGCACCTCAGTTTACGGACACTTTCCCTCTCGGGGTGCTCAACTGTCTCTGACAAAGGCTTAGCTTCGTTGGGGGTTTTGGGTCAAACCTTAGTTGGTTTGAACATCCAGAACTGTCATGGTATCAGCCGTGGCGCTGTTGATTTACTTGTGGAGCAGCTTTGGAGTTGTGATATACTTGCCTAAATAAGCGTCCAATTTGAAGAATCCTGATCACAGACAAGGAGTAAATCAGGAGTATCAACTTGTTCAGTAAAACATCTTGGTAATAGCAGTAGCGAGTGTAGTTTTAGGGTCCATCACCATGGATCTTCGCTAGGTTCAGTATCCCAGTCGACTTTTTCCAGCTAAGTGTGGCGTGTAACTCTTTTTTTGCAGCTTTTTTTCATTGTAAAGCTGTTTCAAGAATTTTGGCTTCAAATCATTGGAGCCATTTTTCTTTATGGTCATGCTTCGCCGAGAACAAAGATTTGGGTTCTGGGTCTTTAGATTCTCAAGTGTTCCTAGTTTTTTGTTTTTTTGCTTCTGCGTGTCTTCTCTTTTTGGGTCTCCCGACTCTGAATTTTACCAAGTCGTCAACATTGCCGAATGCTTGTGTTTTAGTACCTTGAGTTTGGGTCTGTTTCTAAAGTGTCGATCCCCTTTATTGTGGTTGCTTTTGGCAGTTCTAGGTTTACCTTGCTTTTTTGGGCGTTGGCCTTGGCAGCAACTTCATTTGTCAGCCATGACAACCCTATCTCCTCTGGAAGGGTTGTTTTTTTCTTCCCAAGCCCTAGTTTTGCAGGTTCCCTAGTCATGAACTGTCCCGTGCAACCTCCTGTGATGTAATATTCTATGTAACCGTATGGTTTAATGTCTGAATAAAATCTTCTTTTGAGGAACTTTATTTGTTAACATCCCACATGCTGTTGATTACAGATTTGTTTATTTTTAGATGAATGCCTATATGCCCGAAAGAAAGTGGAATGATATTATGCAATAGGAGGACGCGCTCGATAATCTTGGGGTTTACTTGTAAATTCCCTCCCCCTCTTATACAGTTCACAGTTTTCTCAAATGCGCATGTATGAGAGGTGAATGTGACAAAGCGGGAGGATATCTTTAACTTTACGAGTAGATGCATTATGTGAGCTTTCAGGTATGGAAGGCTTACCAGTTGCGGCACGAAACTGGATTTTTCTTTGGGCGAGTTTCTTGTGTGGGCTGCTGCGAGTATTGGATTTATAATTTCCTTAGCTTTATACTATGTTCTTGAAATGCTGAAAATTAAGGAATTATGTGCTCTCTGTACATCGTGATTCCAATGGAGCCATGCTTTGGCTACCATGCTTACAGCTTATGGGAATACATATATTAGACAGATTAAGTGAAATAGCTGAATCTAATGCAGACACTACAGAGATCTTATAGCCTTAGAATTCCAATTTTGTCATGCTAAGTTTTATGGGATGTTTGGCATGCTTGAATGTCGACAAGATTATGGAATAAAAGAAGTTAAAATCTTGTGAATTTCTCCAAATGTTGTCAATGCTAAAATTTATGTCCTGTGAGATAGCTTTAGAATTCAAACATTGGTAGTTTTATGGGCAATTTTGGCGTGCTTGACTGTGAAGTATTGGACAAGATTATGAAATAGAAGCATGTTTAAAATTAATGTCTAGTGCTGCAAGTGGAATGTTGTCATGTTAACTTTTATGGCATGTCAAATCTTATAGCTGATGTTGCACGCAAGTGAACGATATCGTAAATAAGTAACAAAGTGGACGTACTTTCATGTAGTGATTTCATGAGGACTGAGCAATCAATTAATTTTCATCCAATCTAACTTTAAATAAACAACATAATTAAAATGAGATGGATTATATTTACGAATCAAATCTAAAACTAACAAACTTCTAAACGAAGTGGTTAAAATGAGATGGATTATATTTACTAATCAAATCTAACTTCTAAACTAAGTGGTTGAAAAGTGTTTATGCATACTCAATTATTGAACAAAGCACCAGGACCTTGAATCCTCGTATATTATTTCATTTTAACATTAATTCCATATTTTGAAAACATTTATTTGAACTTGAAGATCAATGTTCATAGTTTGATTAATTATTTCTCATGAGTAGAATTAAATATATCTTCAAATATGGCCCGAAATATTCATATTTCGAATGAACAATTGAAGATGCGTTAAATCACAAAAGCACTTAATTAGATCATGCAAAACAAAGACAGTTATACTTAATGTCTTTAGGACTTTATAATGATTGTTATCGCGTGTTATATTTCCAATATCTTCTCCTCGGAAAGTTATTATTATTATTTTAATGTATGGGAATTTGTAAAGCAATGTAATTGAGAGGAATTGAATGGTGATAGAAATCACACGTCAATTCAATTAATAGACAAATAATTGAAAAACATTAAAATTCCCACAAGCATTCAAACCAAACAAACATTAAGCACCTATAGGGATTAAAATCAGATTTTAAGTAGATTTTGATAAAAATTGATGTAATGTGTGGTTGAAAAGTTATGGACCCAATAAAATATGTGGTTAAAATTTATTGTTGACTTTAACTTAGAGATTAAAATTCAAAATTTAATTTTCACCAAATAGGGGCTAAGTGTCAAAATTTCAATTTTAAAATCGACAAACATAGGGCTAATAAAAAAACAATCAATTTTCTTTTGTAGTTCACTCTTTGTGCCTTGCGAGCACTCCTTGACATCGCAAGGAGTAAATTTTGCTCTCCATTTTGCTCCTCGACTTCCTCCTTTTACTCAGCTCGAATCCTTCCATATTTATGACATGGGCCCTTCATCTTTAAATTTTTATAATTTGGTCCTAATCCACAATTGATAAGGTGCAATTTCCAAAAGTTTGCAATTGAGTCTCTAGACCTTTCAAACGCTGGATTTAACTCCCGAAACTTATGAATTTCTTTCGAATGATCTTTTAATTGATCATGTGCACTTCGATTAATCCTCAATTTTTGCTCCGAATCAACCTCAAATAAGCTTTCATGCCAAATGTATTTAAGTTGAGGTTTTACCTACCATTAATTATAATTTCACTAAATTGGCTAAATATTTACTTAATAATTAATATAATAATAAATAAGCAAACATAGAAGCTCAAATATATATGCGTATATATATACACACGTATGTATTAATTGGAAAGTATCTAAATAGCGGACCCACATTGGTGCATTTTAAGAAGGGCGGTTTCCAGAGTCGAATATTGTGTACGTAAAGGAGTTAGATATTATAGGGAAAAAATGAACGGTTGAGAATTGGATGAAAATGAATATCTTGATGTATGAAAAATTCTCGACGCGATGATTGTAGTTTGAGATATGGGTCCCACCTATATCACGGGCCATGATTTGGCTTTTTTGTTTTGTTATTATAGACTGCTTTATTCACATCAAGTGGTTTTTATTCAAAGGGTTAAACATTCTGATTTTGATTAAATTATTTATTTTAGTTTAATCATTATATTTTCATTGGAGACTACTCCGCTAGAAGATTGTGCAATTTGACTATTCTGAACTTGAATTAAACAACATCATGCTTGAAAAGATTATATACACAAGTCATTTAGATAGAATTGTCTCTTAAATATAAGAAAGTAGTCATTGTAAAGAGTTTTAACCGTCTTAGACGGCTTCTGATTATCAAAATTAGATTTTCAATTGGACAATGGTACTTGGTTATGTGCATGAACAATTGTTATAAGTCACGAATTTATTTACTGGTCGCATATCGTCAAATTTTCTAGTCACAAATTATTTCGAGGTCACATATCAAAAAATTTGTACGTCACACTCACACATTAATTTGAGGTCACATATTTTAATTTTGAGTCACATATTATTTTTCAGTCACATTATCAAAAATTTTAGGTCACAGATTAAATATTTGGTCACAGATAACCAAATACTTGGTCACACACCACCAACATCATCACCTCCGCCACAAAATCGCCTCACGACCACCACCACCACCCAA
>CAIGRO010094566.1:0-12270 GCA_903798355.1 Fraxinus baroniana | reverse complement strand
TGTTTTTAAGGTGGTGTTGATGGCGGTGTTGGTGCGACTGCGGTGGTTGTGCTGTGATTTGGGATGAGGTTTTGTTGATGGTTTTTACATGTGGTAGTGGTGGTGGTGTTGAGGTGGTGGTGCGACGACGGTGTTTGAGTTGGAGAGAGTGGTGTTGGGTGGTGAGATTATGTGGAGTTCAGCTAGTGTTGGTAGTGGAGTGACGGCTTTCATTGGTGGTGGTGGTGTGGTGTGGTGTTGGTGCTATTGTGGTGGTGCCGAGGCGAGGGTGGTTGCAAGTGACGGTGGTATGTGACCAACAATTTGACGTATGTGACCAAAATTCAGTAATCTGTGACTAAAAATATAATTTGTGACCAACTATTTTGTTATCTATAACTAAAAATTATATAATCTGTTACTATGAAAAAATCTGTGACCAACTAATTTTGAAATATATGACCGTGTGACCTATAAATTTTGATATGTGGCCAACTAATTTTGAAATTTGTGACCAATTAATTAATTGCGACATATAAATTTTGATATGTGACCAACTAATTTTAAAATCTGTGNATATAATCTGTTACTATGAAAAAATCTGTGACCAACTAATTTTGAAATATATGACCGTGTGACCTATAAATTTTGATATGTGGCCAACTAATTTTGAAATTTGTGACCAATTAATTAATTATAACCTACAAATTTTGATATTTGACCAACTAATTTTAAAATCTGTAACCAAATAATTAATTGTGACCTATAAAATTTTTGAAATGTGACCGTTAAAAAAATTGTCGAAATCGGAGCGGCGTCGGAACGATCGCCGAAGAAGAATGATGGTCAGAGCGATCGCCGGTATAATCTCCCGATCAATAGAGGTGGTGGAGGTAGAGTGAGTTAATTATATTATATTAAAATCAAATATTTAATAATAAATTGATTTAATAATTTATTATAAAAAATAAATTAAAGAAAAACCTAATTTTTGAATTTTTAAACTACAAACCTGATTTTTAAATTTAAAAACTTAAACACCTTATTTTTTATTTTTTTCCTGTGAAAATATGACAAAAGATGGTAAAACAGTAAGGTTTATTGGCAGTTGAATATGACTGCAATGTTTAGGGACAGGTGGAGAAAGACGTCAATAGTTCCCAATTTTGTTTGTCTACAGGTGTTCCGATAAGAAAATTTAAGCAACACCTTGATGAATGAATCCAGGTTTTAGCTCCGATACCAATTTGATGTAACTATTACGAAAAATATCCAATAAATAGCAAAAACCTAACCTACTTGTGATGGGCTTTATTCCAACCCATTACTACAAGCCCAATAATAAAAAAATATAATTAATAAAAATCATCAATAAAATAAATTGTGATGTCCGCATCAATTATATGCATCAATCAGTAACATGAGAACCAAGAGCAAGATTCTTTAATTTCAATTATATCTTCGGCAAGATCAAGAACAGAGTCTGTACAGGCTCCTTGCAGCAAAACTAGATCCACTTGACTATAGAACGTTGCTATGTACATCTATGGACATGATTCGGAAAGATTGTATGTCAAAGTGGGGCACAAAAGATTCAAAATTTAAGAATGCTGCTATACTTGTCCATTTTCAAGGAACAAGGATGATTGTCCTTACACAGCAATATCTAGTGTACAGCAACTTTCCTGCATTTGGATACCGAAGTAGAAAGTTGCTGATATAACCCCCCTTTGACCAAAAATGGCAAAAAAGTCTGGACTTTGGTTTCTCTCAATCATCAGCATCCTGAACCCAAGCCAAATCTGCCAAATAGAAAGTTATATAGCAGAATTACCGAGAAAATATATTCTACATTGAAACCCATTGCTAACATAAAGTACCATGCATAATGCTAGCTAGGTATTAGCAATAACTCAATAAGCTTTTTGTTGAAATTCTATGCGTTACTGCAACTAGAAGTCTAGAACTATGAACCAGACAAATGGATGATAATGATACAGTCGTTTCACTTTCACAATTCTTAAAATAAGCGAAAGATACATGTTTTGTATCAAATGTCCGCTCTGTACACCAAGCACTTACACTTTGGGGCAGATTTTGCTAAGAAAGTATAAGCATCATTTCATGGTAATGCAGACACCAAAATTAATACAGGTACTAACTACTAAGTAGTGAAGTACTGTAAGTTCAAAGTAGGGAAATTACGCAAGTATTATGAATATGCAGAATGTTACATATGAAGTAACATGAGTATCTTGTTTATATCAATAATCATTCAAGGAATAAGTTTACACCTTGTGTAATTATAGCAGAAGATAAAAGGGGGTGGAGAGAGAGAGGGAGAGAGAGTTTTAAACCTTGAAGCACAGATTCAACTGCTGGAATTGGGATAAGCAGCCCAACAATTCGTTGATTATCTGTAGTGGTCTCAATACGCACAACCCGGATCCGCCGATGGCTCAGGCGAGCCTATAAAAAATGCCATTAATATTTCAACTAATTACTAGAAACTCATCTTCTGAAGTACCACGCAACAAAAAACATGCATGGAAGGACAAGTTAATTTATGTCTTCGGTTAAATATTTCAGGCAGCATGTTTCTCAGTAGATTAAGCTTTTGACCAGCAGCTAGAGCTTTCAGAACTCTGAATCTTCTATTCATGCTTAGGTAGTAAGATGGTCCAGCATTTAGTCCAACACTAAGATTAAACTCTTAGTTGGGAAAGACTACACAAGCACTTAAAAAGCAAGTGAAGTCAAAAATTTAAATACTTGTTTGGTAGTGCTTTTAAGAACTAAAACCATTGTCCTATAGAAGGTGTGGATAACAAGTGGTAGTATGTTGTGGGTCCTATGAAATCTATGAATAAAAAATATGTTTGACCATCTTAAATTTAATGTTAAGCTTTGCCAAACGTACACTAAATCCATGCCAACATGGGCAACCCATGGAACATTTAGCCCTTGTTTGGGCTCCATAAAAAATGCATTTTTGAATAGTAATATTTTGAAGAATGTGTGGTTAAAAAATAAGGCAAAGTTTTTGGTTTACGTGTAATATTATCTTATTGAAGAATGTGTAGTTGAAAATAAGAAAGAAAAAAATGCAATTTTTGGAGAATGGAACTCAAACAGGGGCTTAGAAACAATATGCAGGGATATAACAGATTGAAAATGAACTAGAACTATTCAAAAACACACATTAATTATTCACCCAAAACTACTACCGAAAAGTTTATGACTATGGGTATATATGCTTTCATAGTAGAAGACTCGTATCAATTATAACATCATGCCAAATTTAGCCCCTGTTTGAGCCAAATTATTGTAGAATGAGAATGAAAAATATAGCCGTTATTGAGACCCACACAAAAGATAGAAAATTTGAATTTAAATGTTGGTGTGATGAATAACGGTCATATTTTTCATTTTAATGAAATAATAATGTGGATCAAACGGGACCTTAGTTTATATGATATAGCTTCATATCTTAATCAAATGATTGAATAATGCATAAAAAAGGGTAAAGTTACCTGCTTAGAAAGAGCCTTTTCAATAGCTCCCCAAACGGGAAGAATGAGGCCACCCAACACATTCACTTCCTGCCGTCTTCTACCAATTGTACAGAAGCTGCCCCACTTACAGTTGGGGCCATGCATGCACTGCTAGCAAAATACTAAATAAGATCAGCCAACTTTACCAATATAATGCAGCAATTAAACATAACTACCACAGTGAATGGAAATCTATAGGAACCAAAAAGTTCCCCCTCACAACAGCTATCAAATCACCAAATGAGATTTTAAATTTGAGAAATGAGCCTTCAATCAATTAATATTGATAATTGGAAAATTATGCTGACATGTAAATGAAAATATTTACTCCGCATAGCAGTTTTGTTTATCATTAATGTTACGTTTATAAATGCCAATTAAGAAATTGTTGGGAAAAAAGGTTCACTAATCCACAGAAGATGTAATTGAGCACCAGGAAGATCAAAGGTTATGGCATCAGAGAGATCAGAGGTCACTAAAACTACAATTCAATGCAATGAAATATAGAAAAACACAGCAGCATATATTTAAAGAAGATATCGAAAAGGAGGAAGACATAAGTGGGTAGCCTTGCCTGTTTCAGCAATTTACGTATAGCAAATACCGACAAAATCGTTACCTTGTTTAACCTTGACATGTGACACCGACTAATGAACGTGGAGTTATAATGAATAAATATACAACAGATACTTCAATACATTTGTAACTATAAATGCAACTAGATGTGTTTATAGTCGCAGAAATAAAAAATTCCCCGAAGTCATTTCACTCGACGCTCACGAGTTTTTTTGATATTGGGGAACGGGTGATTATGAAAGGAAAAAGACTGTCATATTTTGCAAGAATATAAAATATAAGTCATAAAAAACGTTTACCAACATGGATGAAATATCATACTCTTCCCCCCAACCACTACGAGCCTTCTCTGAAGATAAAACTTTCCTATATTTGTCCTTCAACTCTGCTAGAGGCATCTCCCTTAATATTGAGAGGAAGTGATGCAGAATATTAAGAAGATGATACAGAAACAAATAAGTAGTTCTATTTATCCAGTTATGGTTACTTTG
The DNA here is from genome assembly GCA_903798355.1 of Fraxinus baroniana. Lineage (NCBI taxonomy): Eukaryota > Viridiplantae > Streptophyta > Magnoliopsida > Lamiales > Oleaceae > Fraxinus > Fraxinus baroniana. Next base: position 7,670 of record CAIGRO010094566.1, on the reverse strand, counting down.
GTACCTGAGCGACTCCCCGATGGTTGGACGGAATATTTTGTACATTCCAAAAGCAGAACTGAAACAAGACAAGGAAAATGAAAAGAAAAATCAAGATATCTGGAAAGAAGATTTTGTTAACCAAAAGTTGATACAAAATGTATACAAATAAAAACAAGGCAGATTTTCATCTATGTAAACCGGCCCTCAGGTACCATACAGTATTTAAACCATTCGTGGCTAGCAAAATCGGCATGTTCTAACCATTCTGTCCTCCAGAAATATTAACCCTAAAATATAAGACTTACCAGAAGAAACAGATGCATCGACAGGGTGAAAGACGCCACAGTAGAATGAAATGGCATTTAATGGATAATATGTCAACGACAAGGGATGGACGGGATAATCGCCTAACGTCAAGAATTACAGCTTCACAACGACTGACTGGTGTTTTAAGCTACAACCACACTGTTGTCAGCTAACTTTACCACACAATAATATTCATCTCCATCATTACATGCAACAAGTATAATCACAATGCTTAGTCATACAACTTAAAGTAGATACATAATCCATACCCTTCAAGTGCTAAAACAATATGCCTTCTTCCCATCCATTCTCTCCTCGATTCGTAGAATCCATTATTAGTTGAACTGGATGCATCATTTTGCTTCCCCTCGAGCAATGCAGATGCAGACTACACATTACGACATAGTTTACAGAGCTGTTGTTGCTATCCAGACAAAAGTACTCAATTGGCATGTTTATGATAAAAGTACCTCCCATGCCATTCCACGATCCAATGTGAAAGTAAACAACATAGTGGATGCTCCAGACATATTGTCAACATGAACAGTCTGTCAAACATGGATGTTAAAATATGTCAATAATGTAAAACCTATAAGAGTGAAAGGGACGTAGTAACCTTCGGAGATCCTTGCAGTTCCACAGTGGTGCCTTTCAAATCAATAATTCCAGAGTCCAAATGTCCATCAGAACGTGCATTCTCAAGGAGAAGATCAAGGATTCTAACAAATAACTCAAAAAGCCTACAAAATATCAACATTCAATGTTACGACTGAATGTAGAAGGAGCAAATATATCGAAGATTGACCAACAAACTGAATACCTATTTTGAATATCAGGTGGGAGACCCAAAAGCCGGTTGAGGAAATGTGCAACATCACTCATGTCAGAATAAACTATATGGCCATCTCTAATTATCCCAACAGACAGAAGAGCAGCTTTTCCCTTCTGAATAAAATCTTCTATTGTCTCAGGATTCTCAGATGCACACGCTGGTGGAACAACTGGCCACTGATCCTGTTAAAATAAAAAATAAAGAAAAACAATATGACCTTTTGAAAATAAAATAGTAAAAAGAAAGTTTGAGTCTAGCATGAGACCATCATGAAAAAGAATTGCACACCTGTTCCATGAATCCTCTGTAAAACATCATCAAGGCTCTCCTCCCATAGGAACTCTCATAATTGTAAGCACTAAGAGATGGCCCAGCCCTGCAATGTAATTTACAGAGCTAATAAGCCTAATATCTATATATTACAGGTTGAGTGTGATATTAAATCTTAAACCCCATTCGGTACTGATTAAAATCCAATCAAAATTGAAAATATGGCCGTTATTGAGTCCCACTCGTCTAATAAAAATCAACATTCTCCGTTAATTTTTCAATTTTAATCTAATTTTAATTCTTACCGAACGGGCCCTTAATGTCACAAAGCTATATATTACACCGAAAGGGTGAAATGAAGTTACCTACGGTCTCCCTGGGTTAATGCTCCAAGAGATTCTAGTCTCTTGGCGACAATAGACGCGAACCGTCGTTCACCACCAAGATTCGTGAAAAGCAATCTGCAAGACACCCGAGATATTTGCAACTAATTCATCAGCAGTTAAAAAGCGTGATCAAAATCGAGAAGTTTTATTGGCAAATTTAATATACAGTCACCCACACTCAGCAGGTACTAAAAGTAAACCATTTTGTAATTATCCACCATTTTGTAATTATCCACCGCATAGTTCCACACTTGTGCCTTCACGGCATAATAACAATTATTTTTGTTGATATCCATTAACTAATTATTAAACATGATGGAATTTAACAAAGATCCTCCACAAATTTTATTTTTTTACTTTCATTCAATCACAACTTCTCAATGTTGTCCACATTTACTACAAGAGAGTGTAATTGATTATCAAGTATGTATTCCATGTTCAACTTCGAATCAGCTATATCTTTTTTTTAGTAGTGCATTTCCAACAACACCTCTATCCTACCCGTCTTTAAACTTTGTAGAGGCTTTTTCATGATTTACACGGTTAGGATTTGTAGAACTTGTCATTGAACATAGTATACTTACTGATCGTAGAGTAACATCAATTTTTGTGAAGTCAGGATCAGAAACTGAGAAATACCTATACTCAGGAGCAGAAGCTTGATTTGATCGATGAGTTCTTCCAAATTGTTGAATTGCCCGGTCTGCACTCCAGGGTAGTTCTAGAGTTATATGAACTCTTCGTTTCTGCCATGAGAAGAGAAGGATCCAACTCAAATTGCAATTAAGAACAAAAAAGACACTGAATAAATCATGGTCTAAAAGTAATTGACGGAATGAAATTGAAAAATACAACTAAATTACTTGATTTAGAGCTCTTCTATCTGCTTGCAAAGAAACACCAGCAGATCCAGCTTCAGAAATAATAGCTACAAGTTTCTTACCATCCATGAACAGCTGCTTCTCATGCATATTGACCATTTCCATGGTCACATCCTTCCTGAAGCACAAGCACAATAAACTAGCAACACAAATGAAATTAAACATAACACAACTAAGCCCTTGTTTGAGCCCCATTTTATCAAAAAAATCATTTTTTCAAAACTCATTTTCAGCCACACATTCTCCAATAAAATAATATTAGACGTAAATCGAAAACTTTTTCTTCATTTTTAACCATACATCCTCCAAAAATCACTATTCAAAAGTGAATTTTTTTTCTCTCAAAATGGAGCTCAAAAAAGGCTAAATATTATGTCCAAACTTACGTGTTTCGTGCCTGATAAGTGACACCTTTTCCTCCAGAAGCCCTAACAAGCATGCCCCGTCTTCCAGTTATTTCTGCAACTTTATCAGGGCCACCAATCTGCGAAAACACATTGAGGTCAATAGAAGTTCCTGAACTTGAAGTGTATTTAATATGGATCATAATGTTACCTGATCAATAATATCATCCAAAGGATTGTTTGGAAGATCCAATGAACGAATTATTTCTAAGATTTTTGATTTACGCTCCATTGCTCCTTCATACCTAACCATGTTTCAGTTTTACCAATTAGCTAAATTAGAATGCCATCAAAAATCATTTAGCATACATTAAAAGAGAAGAAAAGAAAGGTAGGCAAAGAGAATCACTTTTTGCACAAATGGATACCTTTTCAGCACTCCTTCAAAATAGGCACGACTTGCACGGAGATATTCTTCAGCTTTTGCCTTGCATGAATAACAAGACCAATCCCCAGATACGACTTCTTCAACAGGTGGAACCAGACATGCAGGATGAACAAGCTGGCTGCAGCAGGAACATTGAAGTAATTTCTTCCTTACCTACATTAATAGAGAGTAAACAATAAAATGGGCTGAGGGGTGGAAGGAAAAACTGACAGCATGACACCCAAAAAACCAACATAAAATGAAAAAAAAAATACACCTCTTCTAACTTGCAAATGTTGCATAACTGAAACTCATCTTCAGAATCAGTTTCAGGTTCTGTGTCAGCTGCATTTATCAGAAAGACAAGTAACAATCAGATGAAAACCTAGAGAAATAAGAAGAAGACACCATACATTTAGAGGGATAATTTTATGAGTGACGAAATAGCTTCCTTTAGATAGTAAAGTATAGCGCAATCTGCACATGCCTAGGTACAGTGGAGCAAGGGATCTCAAGAAGTTTGTATTTAGTTAATTATTTTTGTTTTAAAGCCCAAAATTAACATTGGGCAGCGTAACATGCATTACAAATTGTATGAACTAAATGCAGTGTACTAACATTCTACCAGTTGGAAAGTGTAGCTGTGTCCTCAATAACATTTTATACATTTACATAAAATTATCCAATTCCAAAGCAGGAAACTGTTCTTGATAAAGAGAGAAAGATTATATTCCAGGAGAATAGGTTAAAGTTAAACAAAAAAGGCCAGTGGAGGAGCAAAAGACTTCAGCTATAACTTGTGCATATCTCAAAGTCTTTCTTTGTTTTGGCGTGAACAGGAAACGGGGAACTCATGAAATCACTCAATGATTTTGTGTATCCCAATTATCAGCACATCCCAAAAGTTTGCCATCTAGATCCTGCATTCCATCCATGAGGCTAATAGCAACACACGTGAACAAGACTTTCATCCTTCAAATGATGTCGAAAATGTAAAACTGACATCAAGGAGCAAAGTATACAACAATAGTTCGATAAAGATAATAACTTCTATTTATCGAAAACATCGCAGTACGAGAAAAATTTGTTCTCATCTTAAATATATTTATCAAAGGATCTATAGATTCCTTTAATTACTTTCTGATTGCCACTCGCTTTCTTCTTCACTTTCAGCTTCGGATTTAGCAACTTTGAATACTCTCCCTGTGAATGAAACATCAGGAGTTGTTGAGCGTCTCTTTCTCCGATGCTCATTCATGCTTTGATCTAAGAACAAAAATAGAAAGAGAATACATCAGCAGCACAAAAAGAAAAGTACAAAGAATTCCAAATGTATTAGATATAGAACCTGGGAGTGGTTCAGGCTTCTCTGGCAGGGGATAGTTTTCCTCAACAAATTTTAGCAATAGTTCAGAGGGTCCAGATATGAAATCGTCAAGTTCAAGACCCTATATTGTCATGAAAAGAAGGGGGAAGTTATAGAAACTGTTAAGAAAGTATTTACGAACTTAGAAGTTCAACAATAAAATGTAGATATGATAAGTGTATTTCATACACTTATTTAGGTCGTTAAATTTAAGTATTTGTTTATGAATTATATGAAAAATAGCTTAATCATATGTAAATATTGTTTGTAGGTAAAAATCGATGTAAGAGGCGGGAGTAAGGAAAATACGCGAAAAATGGCTTAATTGCATCAAATACAAAGTTCGGACTAAAATGCAATAATTTAAATGTTGGGTCGAATTGCAAAACGGTGATTTAAGAGTGCCAAGAGTCAACTGGAATTGAAAAGAAATCAACGGAATGAGAAATTGTGAAAAATGACCAAAATACACACGCAAGTAAGTTCAGAGAGTACCAATTTGTATCATGCTTGCACATGGGCCTACAGGCCTTGCATACGCGTACGCAAGGTCATAAAAAGCAGGCTAAATCACGTGTACTGTTTTGTATCCTTATTTTGTTTTGAAAACATTTGATATAAAATCTTTTCACTTTACATATATGGGAGCCGTCCAGAACGTGTAGAGACTATCTATCATTATGGATAAATCTTGTTGTACAAAATGAGTTACCTAATTTTTGACATAATCGCCAAATAACGACCCCCTATTAGGGGGGGCGCCGGTGGACCCAAGCGCCCCCCCCCCCAAAGGGGGCCGCCACTTAGCAATTATGTCAAACATTACGTAACTCATTTTGCAAGTATAGCATTACCCCTATCATTATATTGAGAGCAAAAAATGCAATTTTAAATTGAGGAATCAAGGAATTCATCATTTGGGTTGAAGATTAAAGCGAAGAATTAGAGCTTTCAACTTCATCATATTCCTTGTCTCGGGTGATGTCTTTTCTTATTATTTTATGTAATTTTCATATGACTATGCTAGGCTAAACAACTTATGTATTTGATGGATGACAAAACTTATTGATTTGTGATTTTAATACAAGACTTTTTTTTAGTTGATTCTCGTGTTTGTGATTTAACATGCATTAAGATTGTTTGTTTGAATGTTTATGCACCACTTAGACAATTAAATTGCTTATTTGTAGTGTTGGAAAACACAATATGTAGAACGTTGCATGTTGAACACACAAATAATAAATATTAGAAATAATATTTATGGTGTGTACGGTCACATATGATAATCCGACAATTGAATGGGTGCTTTGCATATGAATTTAGACAAGGAATATGATCGGGTCGTGTTAAGTATATGTTTGATATATCTTGAAAAAGAGTATTATATATAAATTGATTATCGATCGTGACAAATACGTTAACCACACTAATTAACATAAGTCAAGAATTAGAATTAGTCATCAATTTGTGGAGTCGGAAATCCAATACCTTTGTTTATATTTGACAAAAAACTCATCTTTACAGCTTTTGTAGTTAATTAGAACAATCAAAACAAGCAAATCAGTTTTTATGTTACAATAGATTCGACTTGATAAGTACTAGTTTACTAAAATTGAACGTTATTCCTCATGGGACGATATTCGTAGCTCACAACATATTATTTGCCAACGATCCCGTATGCTTGGGGGATTTTCTCGAACAACAAAAAATAACAAAGAATGAGAATTGGCTTTTGTTTCACACGATAGCGTTGGAAGAGAACAAGATATAGGAAAATTATGTGAGAACAATTTTGATATAGAAGCAGTTTTTTCATCTTTACACAAGAATTACGTAACAGATACACATAGAAACAGTTTAAACAATATTTACGCGTAAATTGCACGAGTTAATGAAAAGGAGGAAAACGGGCTCACATATTTTGAAACAGCTTCTTCGGTTCGGGCCTCTCCAGTACTCTGTAGGCCTATAACTACACACTTGTTCTCCAGCAATGCTTGCTTAGCAAGTCTAACTACTGCAGGCACCTTAGCCGACACACACATGTGCCTAAAGAAACGCTATAATAGCATATAGAAAGACAAATACATATCAGATTGCGAAGTTACGAAAAACATTGAACGCTAAAAAAATCCACCACAGGAACTTAGAAATTACGAACCTGATGATTTGCCCAGTATAATCTCCACAGCAGACTTGTGTTCGGCTTCTCATCTGTGAGAAATGAGATTGCTAATAGCAACTCAACTCTCAACTCGGCCCAAAACTTTGCTGCTTTAATATACATATCCTGATGATAGCCACAATGACTTATTAAGAATTTTACCACATGAAAAACTTAAAAAGCCAAACCAGATTATAACAAAACTACAGAAAAAATTTCATAACAATCACAGTATGCACTCACAATATTTGAAGATAATAAAAGATAGATTAAATAAAAAACAATTATCAACAGAAATTGTTGTTTTCTCGACTTTCTTCATTGTGTTTGCTGCTAGTATAAAGGAAAATGATGCACTAGTTAGAAAAATGCTCGACAAGATGATGATAATAAGACAAAAGTCTTCAGACAATAGATGCAAATATATTTTTTGAGAAGAGATAAAACATTCTATAACTGATCCTCAGTCTAACAAAGAGCAAAAAAAAAAAATGTAGATCAGTCCTAAAATAAACAACTGTGTGGCATTGAGCAATCACATATTTCACATATTCCAATCGACATCACCACACGTCAAGATTTTCAACTGTTCAGTTTCTCCTATTATATGGCTCTTAATCTTTACTAGAGGCAGGAGCTAGTTCAGGTAGAACACATACTATACGTATCGAGCAATTGTTTGCACAATTTTTGTTGGGAAATTTACACCAAT
>CAIGRO010094551.1:0-16094 GCA_903798355.1 Fraxinus baroniana | reverse complement strand
ATCCAGCAATTCCCAATTCCCACATTTGATCAAAATTTAGTTTTTTATTAACTTGGTAGGACTTCATTGCTCTCTTGGAACTATTTCATTTCTCTTTGACGTAAAGAAAATTGAATCTATTAAAACGTTGGATTATTAAAATTCGTAGCATTAGAAGATTGTGCTTCCATCACGAAAGGATAATGATCCAATGCCCTCATAAATTCATCATCTCCCCTTATTTAATCAATGTGGGACTATCGTAGCGCATTTACGCTAAGGTTATTCATCTCTAATAAGTGGAATTGGCGAAGACAATTTCACACGAAATAAGAAGATTCAGAATCACACAGGAAAGTGTAACAAATATTTACAGTTGGTTAATATATAGGCCAGTATCAATATATGCATGTCAATTCGTAAAGATAATAGGATATATTTTTTCTAGAAGGATTAGAAAAAAGTGGGTCTTGCCTTGTTGGAATGATTTGGAAGATCCATTTTTCTCAAGACTAAAAAGACGCAAGTGCAATGCACGTGTCATAGTATAGTTGGCTATATGATAGTGTAAATAAAAAAAAATTATTTGTCTTAAACTTTAGTTACATTAAACTTAAAACANGACAAAAATAATATTAAGAGATTTGATTCAAAGATTGTTTTCTAGACTTTGCGTTTGAAAGTCTCTGTTCTGTTTTAAAAAAAGACAGGGTATAGATGAATAGGTGTTAATGCCCTGTTAAAGAGACAATGAAGTTCAATTTAGCCCTCATTTTTCTATCTATTGAGGTAAGACATTATGTCTCCTTCATTTCGTGCTCATAGAATCTCCAATTACATGTATTAATTACACCAATATTTAAATTTTTTTTACCGAAACCCTATGCAAGACATATGTAGTCAAGACTAATTAATTAATGATAATACAGTGCAAAACTTATGACAAATCAAGGGTCTCTATCAGTATTAAATCCACAACACAATGAAAACTTCCATTATAGAGGCAAAAAGAATGACAAACGATCACCTAACTTCATAAATTCCGTTGAATATCTTTTCAGTATGTTCTAATGATACCGTACATTTAATCCACTTCATAGAAGATGTTTATCTATAAGCACTGCATAATATATGAGGATTCTTCTGAAAATCATTGAATTCCTTCAATATCCATTTTGACGCCATAAATTTACCCTTTTTAATCATAGAAATTGAAGAAAAAAAATGAAATTGAGATAAATTGGTATGAGCATGGGAGTTGAAGGTGGGGTATAAAAGAAAAATTAACGATTATGATTTTACGTTTAATAATTTAAGATAATTCAAATATTTAAAATTAATCAGCAATATATTTATTATTATCATAGTTTAATTTTTTTAAAAAAAAAAATTAAATAGATCCAAATGGATATTCATATCGTGAAATATTGAATCAAATGAAAAATTAAAGGAAAATAAAATTCAAAAAAAGGATATTGAAATGTGGTTGGGATTGAAAAGAAACATAAACATAAACAATTATGACTTGATGCTTCACAATTAATGTAAAATTATTTTTGATATTTAAAATTTATCGATCATATATTTATCACGATCTCACTTCAACATTTGGTTTAACCGAGTCGAGCCGAGCCATAAAAATAATGAATCAAACGTAAAAAGAAATAATAAAAACCAAAAATGGCTTAGCCGAGTCGAGACATAAAAATATTGAATCAACCATATAAAAAAAAAACCCCCCAAAAATGGCTTAGACAACTTAGCCGAGCCTAGCTATAAAGCCATTTGGCTCGCCTCGGCTTATGAACAATAACCACAAAGTGACTTTTTTATTTATGTAGGAGAAAAGATAATTTTAGTCCTTGTTAACGAGTTTTTTTTTTTTTTTTGACAAAGTAAATTTTCAAATAGTAATTTTTTGGATAATGTGTGATTAAATATTAGGGAAAAGTTTTGAGTTTATGTACAAATATTTTATTGTGTAAACATGTATCTAAAAATGAGAGAGGAAAAAAAAAAATTGTTCAATGGAAGTCAAAACATGGATTTATCTTAAAAATAAAATAAATAAAAAGGATAAAGGAAAAGAAACTCTAAATGAGGGGCAAAACGGGTAAAACAGTATTTCTTGCAGTCTACAGGTGGTATAAACCAAATCCCAACTTAAGCCTAGGAATTTTGCTATTCTTAATTGGGGGGTTCCCACTATTGTTAGGGGCCGATCAGGGGTTGTCAATCCCCCGGGTAAGAATAGCATCTCTCTAAACCTAAACCATCGCTCTGCAACATATTTAAAGCCTTGAATAATACTTCATTACCAGGATAATTCTTCACAGGGACCTTACAAAACCCTCACTGTAGCGACGGGCCCCACCCATTGTATTTTTAAAAAATATGGCACTTACCCTCCATGTGCGTAACCTGGCAGGGGCCTGTGAAGCAAGCCCTTGTAATGGTAGCAAGGCCCACCAGCATGTCTACTGCTAATTATTGTCATTTCTCTCCATTAATATCATGACTATATATATATATTGACTCCCTGTTATGGCTGAGGCTCAACTTCAACCAAAACTAGAGAACTAGATTGAATTATCACTAACATTTGAAGAAAATCAGTTGGGAATCAATAACCCAAGCTGTAATTCTATTAATTGAACGAAATTACAACTCAACGGTGAAATACAAAAGCAAATAAGAAGGGAAATAAGAAAAGACGAGAGGAAGAGAGAGAAATAGAGGAAATTGAGAGGGAAATTCACTCTGAGAAAAACAACGCACTCATTCATCTCTTCCTCATCCTGTTATAACAGAAAGAAGTCGCATTATTCACTCTTGCAAAGTAAAAAATGTGTTCCAATTATTATTGAAATTCTGGGCTCAAAACAACATCGTTTCCCTTTAATCCAAAACGACATCGTCTTGGTTCTGATTTGAATTTGGCGGTAGTATTTCTTCTTCCTGGCAACAGCTTAGTTCCTTCTTCCTGGTGTTCCTATTGCCTTTTGTTTCCCACTTTAGCGTATTAGCTTCTCCACCATAACATCCATCCCCCTCAGCCTCAACTTGTCCCCAAGGTTGAAAGGATGGAAATGAGGTCTGTATATTCTTTGCATCGGCTCAGGTTGCCTCATCTGGGTTGGAGCCTTTCCATTGGACTAACCATTGCGTTACAGCTACCCCCTTTCGATTAACCAATCGCGCAGATAGCACCCATAGTAGCTAAGTATGTTCCCCATAATTCTGGCTCGAAATTGGAAGTGTTCGAACATGAACTTCCCTTTCTCCAATCTTCTTCTTGAGTAAGAAGACGTGAAAAATTGGGTAGATTTGGGCCTAGCAGGCAGCTCCAGTGTGTAAGCCACTGGTCCTATTTTCTGAATTATCTATTATGGGCCATAATATCGTGCAGGTATTTTGTTGTTAGACCTTCTAGCTACTATTTGTTGAGCATATCAGTGTAACTTCAGATAAACCTAGTCGCCCACATGAAATTCCCTTTCACTTCTATTTCGATCAGCACAATGTTTCACTCTAGCTCTAGCTTGAGCCAAATTTTACCTTAGTAATTGGTCTATTCTACGTCTTTCCTGAAGGATCTTCTCCATTGCTGTGATGTTGGTTTGTTGATATGGGCCCAAAGCCGACTGGGGAGGCTCAAGACCGTATAATGCCTCAAATGGGGTCATGTTGATGGCTGTGTATAGGGTGGTATTATATAACCATTCTGCCAAACTTATCCAGTTGCTCTACTGTTTAGGTTGTTTATAGGCCATACATCGAAGGTACATTTCTAAACACTGATTAGCCTCTCTGTTTGGCCAACAATGTGAGGATGATATGTTGTACTCAACTGCAGCTTGACCCCCAATTGCTTGAATAAAATCTGCCAAAAGGCACTGGTAAATACCCTATCTCTGTCATTTATAATGCTTTATGGCATTCCGTGTAATTTATAGATGTGATCCAAAAATAACTTGGCAATAGAAGAGGCTGTGAATGGGTGAGCCAAGGTTAGGAAATGTGCATACTTTGTAAACTTGTCCACCATCACCAATATCACATTTTTAGCATCAGAAGTAGGCAGTCCCTCGATGAAATCCATGGAGATATGACTCCACGCACATTGTGGTTCTGGTAAAGGTCTAAAAGGCGTGGGTAAGCCATGTAATCATTCTTACACCTCTGATAAGTATCACATTCTAGGACCTCTTGTTTGATTTCTTTACTCATTCTCGGCCAAAAAAAGTATTGTTTTGCCTTATGAATGCTAGCCTGAACACTTGAATGCCCACCTTCTTGGGATGCATAAATGGCTTCAATCAGTTTCATCCTCACTTTTCATCCAATTCCAATATAAATTCTAGATTTATATTTGAGCACGCCATTCACATACTGGTAATATGGGTCTGCCTGACCCTCTAGCAATAGGGTATTAATTTTATCTTTAGATGCTTCGTCTCCTTCATAACTGGATGTCACTTCTTCAATCTACTGAGATGTCACAGCAGTAATAGTTAGGTAGCTCACTTCTCTTCTGGATAATGCATCTGCCACCTTATTTTTGAGGCCCCTCTTATGCTGAATTTCGTAACTAAGCTCCAATAATTTCGACAACCATTTCTATTGTAATTGAATGGTGATTATTTTCTCCAATAGATACTTATGCGACTGGTGATCGGTTCTGATGATGAAGTGGTGTCCTTCTAGATAATGTCTCCACTTTCCCACCGCAGTTACTAGTGCGAGTAACTCTTTTTCATAGATTGACAAGCCCAAAATCCTGCTACAAATACCTTTACTCAAGTAAGTGATAGGTCTTTTATTCTGCATTAAGACAGCCCCCAATCGACCATAACAAGCATCAGTCTCTATAATAAATGGTATAGAGAAATCTGGTAAAGCGAGGACTGGTGTGGTGCTCAAAGCCTTCTTCAATTCGTTGAATGCTTCCTCAGCCTTTTCACTTCATTGGAAGTTATCTTTCTTAAGCAAATCAATTAGAGGTTTGGTAATAACTCCATACCCTCTTACAAACTTCCTATAATAACAGACCAAGAAATCCTCTGAGTTGCTTGACATTAGCTGGTGTAGGCCATTTTTACATTGTTGTAACTTTAGAAAGGTCAATTAACACCCCTTCTGCAGAGATACTATTGCCTAAGTACTCTATTTGGGACTGCCCAAAGGAGTATTTACTTTCCTTGGCATAGAGTTGATGTTGCTTAAGGATTTCCAGTACCACAGTGACATGCTTACAGTAGGATTCTAGGTTTGTGCTATACACCAAAATGCCATCAAAGAATACCAAGATGAACTTTCTGAGATGTTGTTTAAATACCTCATTCATCAAGCATTGGAACGTGGCTGGGGCATTTGTCAATCCGAATGGAATTACTCTGAACTCATATAGACCTTCATGAGTCTAAAAGGCTATCTTGTGGACATCCTCAATAGCCACTCTAATATGATAGTAGCCAGCCCTCAAGTCCATCTTTGTGAACCACTTGGCTCCCTTCAACTCATCTAGTAATTCATCTATTAATGGCATATTATACTTGTCTTTAATTGTGAGGTTATTAAGCTGTCTATAGTCCATGCAGAATCGCCATGTACCATATTTCTTTTTGACCAACAACACAAGTGAGGCATAAGGACTATTACTTGGTTATATGATGCCATTTTCCTTCATTTCCTTGACCATCTTCTCTATTTCTGTCTTTTGTACATAGAGGCATCTATAGGGCCTCATCTTGAATGGTTGTGCCCCATCTTTCAGAGGAATATGATAGTCATTAAATTTGGGTAGGGGTAAGCCCTTTGGTTCCATAAACACCATAGGAAATTGCTTCACCACAGCTTCTAGTTTTGATGGAGTGGCTCTTTGTTTCTCCTTAGTAATGGCTGCAATATGTGACATTATCCCATAAGCTTGATTCTTACTCCATCATTTCCCTTCATGATTGTTCAATACTTGGAATCCCTCCTTATTCGTTTCATCCTGAAGTTCCCTCTTAACTCCACCATGGCTAAGTGTAATACTTCCTTTAATGAAATCAAACAATACTGGGCTAAATTGACTTAGCCAGTCCACTCCTAGTACCATGTCACTTCCTCTTAATTTGAGAACCCTCAGACAGTATTGGAATTCCAAGTCTTTCATCTTCCAAGATAATGGGTTTCAAATAGCTTTGCTGATTGATTTTCCTCCCCTTGCTATAGTTATTGAGGCAAGCTTGGCTATTTGAATGTTGCAACTAATGCTACTAACCAATTGCTCATCAATGAAGCTATGGGTGCTTCCACTATCTATTAGGATTGATACTTTTTTTCCTTTAATCAGCTCGGTAATCTGATGGTTTTACCCCTGTTACTGCCTATCAATGCATAGAGTGAAATCTCCATCAATTCATCCATCCCACTTTTACCACCCTGCTCCTCTTCATCTCCAGGTGGTTCTTCTACCCTTCTTCTTTCTCTTCATCAACCAGGATGAAATTGAACATTCTATTTTTGCAAACGTGATCTCTAGTGTACTTCTTGTCACACTTGTAGCATAATCCCAATTCTCTTTTGGTCTGAAAATCAGAGGGTGTAATGGCTTTGAATCTAAGGTGGTTGATGGAGTTTCTTTGTTCAGTATAGGTGATGGGTTTAGGAGTAGGTTCAATTGGTTTAGTAGTTGGATTGGTCCATTTAGGTATGGGGTAAGGTTTGTAGGTTTTAGAGTTTCTTTTGAGGGCTATGGTGGTATTCTTTTGTAAAATGACAATTTCGAATGCTTTAGCTAGTGTTTGGGGTTGGATGATTTGATCTCCTCTTTTAGGCCACTAGTAAAAATAGAGATATAGTAGGATTTCTGGCAGGTGTGGTAAGGAAATAATCACTTGGGATTTTAATTCCTCAAACTGCTCCTGGTATTCCAATATAGATCCTTTCTGCCTCAATTTACTAAAGACTTCTACACTGCTTCTGCTGTATTTTCAGCAAGCCTCCTGCAAATTTCTCTTGAGAACAGGTCCCAATCCGCGCGTGGTTGACTGGATATGAATCCATGGAACCATATATCAGCCTTCTCCTTAAGGTACATCTCTGCAATTGCTACTCTCATCTCATCTTTGATTTAATGAATTTGAAAATACTTCTTCACTTTTCACAACCATTCTCCGGGTCCTTCTCCTCCAAAATAGGGAAAATCTATTTTGGGGTAATTTAGAGAGCATTTTGAATCCCTACCTCCACCGAAGCTTCCTAAGTGGTACTCACTCCCATAAGTATTATCACTACTATTTTAAGATGGAACGGACTTCCTTCAATTTGTTTCTCATTACGATTTGCTTTACTCCCATTCATCTGAGCTAAAATTGCCACAATAGATTCATATTTCTAGTTCATTTCACCCATCATTTGCTCCATTCTATCCCGTTTCATGCTTATTACCTTCAGCACCTGATCTGTGGATTTGAATGCTACTCCTAGATCTCCAACCTCCTTGTCCAATCGCTTCAAATGATCCACATTCATTTTGCTTCAAGTTTCACCCATCCCAGTCTTCGTAGTTGCTTTGATACCAACTGTTATGGTTGAGGCTCAACTTCAACCAAAACTATAGAACTAGATTTAATTATTACTAACAATTGAAGAAAATCAGTTGGGAATCAATAACCTAAGCTGTAATTCTATTAACTGAATGAAATTACAGCCCAACAGTGAAAATGAAAGCAAATAAGAAGGGAAATAAGAAAAGAGGAGAGGAAGAGAGAGACAGAGAGGAAATTGAGAGGGAAATTCACTCCGAGAAAAACAACGCACGCTTTCCTCTCTTCCTCATCCTGTTATAACATAAAGAAGTTGCATTATTCACTCTTACAAAGTAAAAAACATGTTCCAATTACAATTGAAATTCTTGGTTCAAAACGACATTGTTTCCCTTTAATCCAAAACAGCGTCGTCTTGGTTCTGATTTGAATTTGGCGACAGTAGTTCTACATTAGTTCTTCTTCCTGGTGTTTCGCCTTTTGTTCCCCCACTTCAGCTGATTAGCTTCTCCACCATAACAATCCCTAAACCCAACTAGGGTTACGAAAATTGATAAAAATGGAAGAGATCACGAAGGAGTAAACAACATTGACATCGCCGACGAGTCTCACAAGAGAAATCGAATCAAGGTTTCCAACACTAAAAAGCCTCTATTCTTCTACGTCAATCTTGCCAAGGTATGTATATTTTTGCTAATATGATTTTTATACTTTTTTTTCTCTATTTCTTTTATCAGGGAGGAAAGACTTTTTTTTTCCTTCTGTTTTTTATGCGTTTATCTATATACATAGACATTTTAGGTCATGTATGCAAAATAGTATGTGTGGGTTCTTGATTACGTGAGTCTGATATTGGTATATATTGTGTATGCAGAGGTACATGCAGCAGCACAACGAGGTGGAACTTTCTGCTCTAGGAATGGGTACTGTTTCACCTTTCATTCTCTCTGTTTTTTTTTCTATATGGAAGAAACTTTTTTGTCACTCGGGGGAAAGTTTTCAAAGCATTTGCAATCTTGATTGTTTTTACACTTTTTAGTAAGACGTTTCTTATGCGATGACCAACGAATCAAATAATTGCGCATCAACAGTCTCCCTCGGCTCTTTTGAAAATATTCATATTTTCCTAGCTTCTTTTCAATCTGGATAACAAGATCTTAGGCATTTTTCACGTTGATGTTTATTTTGGGGCCACGATGGTGTTCTTTATATCTTAATTCTATCTAATACGAGTAGTGCTAGAACACCAGTCTAGGTGTGAGTATGTGATACATTATAATAAATGAGCTATAAATTCTTGTATTTAATTGAACTACGTGATGACACATAAATCGATGTGGTGCTAAATAGCATTACTCTTATATCTATATGTTATGGTTGCTTCTAGCTAGCTAGTCTTAAACTTCCTCCCTTGTCTCTCTTTCTTGTTGGTTTTAACTACAACGCGTTCATGTAAAGAATTTGAAATAGAAATTGCAAGACCATGTTTCTGATTTCTGGTTATTCATCTGATGTGCTAACGTTTGATTGGTGATCGGATAAAGAATTTGAAAAATTGATTGGTTTTGTTATGAATGAGAGCTGCAAGGTTAATGATGTAGGTGCTAAAAATTTGTTTGATTGGAAATTTACTAGTTGCTACTACTAAAAAAATAATCCAAAAAGATGTTGACAACTTCCACAACAAATAATCCTCTCCCGGCTTCATAACTGTGTGTTCTTTATTTGCTAAGTCTAATTTAATTTTTTTTCCATGTTCTAGTGCTTATGTGTTTTTAGCCTAACTTTTATGCACATGATAAAAATAGAATCATTCATTTCATCGTGTTTGACTTCGTCAGATTGGTGAATCCAGGATTCTATGACTACATCTTGTTTTGAACCAAGGTTGATGTATACATTTGAGATGAAAGGGCTAACTTTTATGGTCTGCTGATGTACTCTACACAATAGAAAGAATCTCGTTTTTAAAAAAAAAATAAAAAAAATCCTTCATTTGCTGACTTATTTGCAAGAATAATTGATGTTTTGAACTGCCTGAATATCGTCTGTTGATAAGATTATGATGCGTATTCCTCAAATAGCTTAAGGAAATGGATTTTTTGCTGCTACTCTCATTTTCTTTTAAAATACTCTGTGCAAGTAAGACCAATGTATTTTCCTATTCAATTGATTTGAATCGTACAGTATGGTGATGGAAGGTCAATAAACATTAGGAGTTGTGAAATGAACAGTATGATTTACTAGATGTAGATGATAAGATCCTCGAAAATAAATGCGAATGCTGTGAAAACTTTCTAATAAATGCGTGGAGATATATAAATAGCAGAAAAAAAAAACTACAAAACGGGCATAAAAAGTTGTCACTTCCTACTGAAAAGTTCATCATTATAATTGAACATGCCATAATTTGTTTTGTTTTTGTAACTAATGACACCATAATGCTAGGTTGGATATAGGACTCTTTTTGTGGGGAAAGAGAAGGGTGGAGGGGCAATTGAAATGAGGAAGTACCAAGATTTTTTCTTTCAATTTACTGTTCCAAAATTATTTTCCATTAAAATGATTTTGGTCAACCTTCCATCGTAATTAAGATAATTTTACACATTTGAAATGGGCCTCTGTGTGGCTACGAAATGTGATGCAACTTATATTAATGATATATTTATACGAAAAGTGACTAAAGCCACATGAAATGAGTTAAGTATGAAGCAAAGTTTTTGGCTAAATTGAGTCTGTTTGCCAATTTCGTCAATTTGTCTCTCGATGTTTACTTGAAGCGAAATTGAGTGCAGTCATCTATAATTGTTTAATGTATAATGCCTGTACAATTCTTTTTGATGGTATTCCCTAAAACTTCTTCATAGCAATGATTTGCATAATGACAGTTTCATAATTTGTGTGCAGTCTCTCTTGTTTTGGTGACTGCATTGCTATATTTTCAGTTTTCATTTTAGTCTTGACGAATGGAAAGGATTTGGTGAATAATCACTGCTTTGTCTTATTCTTCTTCTCTTTATGAAGTAAATATATATACAACTACAAGCTACAGAAACGTGAAGTCTATTCTAGGTAATTTACATATAAAGAGTAGCAAAATATTCTCACTAATTGTAGAATCCTATAATTATTATTTTCCAATCTTGAGAGTTGACAAAATCTCTCATGCTAACACTTTCCCTCAAGTTGGTGCATAGATATCTATCATGCCTAACTTGTCAATCATTGTATGAAATATCCTCCCTGAGACTGCCTTTGTGAGAACATCTGCAAGCTGACTCTTGGACTTGACAAATGGAAACTGAATGATTTTCTGGTCAAGTTTTTCCCTAATAAAATGACGATCAACTTCAACATGTTTAGTGCGATCATGTTGTACTGGATTTTGTGCAATTTGAACTGCAGCTTTGTTATCATAAAATAAACTCATAGGCTTCAAACACTCGATTCCAAGGTCCTTTAGAACTTATTTAATCCATAGAAGCTCACATAAACCATGTGACATACCTCAAAACTCTGCTTCTGCACTTGAACGAGCAACAACCTTCTACTTCTTACTACTCCAGGTAACAAGATTTCCTTCTACAAATGTGAGATAACTGAGGTAGATTTCCTGGTTGTTTGATCTCTAGCCCGATCAGTGTTAGTGTAACCTTCAATGGTGGGTGCTTTATTTTTTAAGTACAATAACCCCTTTCCTGGAGCATTTTTCAAATACCGCAAGATTCTATAGACTGCATTCATATGGTCTTCACTTGAAGCTTGCATAAACTGGCTTACTACGCTTATGACATAGGTAATATCTGGCTTAGTGTGAGTTAGATAGATCAACTTTCCCACTAGTCGTTGAAAACGATCTACATCTACCAGATTCTGGTCCGAAGACATTCCAAGTTGATGATTTATCTCCATTAGTGTTTCAGTTGTCTTGTAAGATAACATCCCGATTTCAGTTAGCAAATCCAACACATACTTTCGTTGAGAAAGGGAGATTCCTTGTCTTGATCGAGACACTTCAATACCTAGGAAGTATCGTAGTTGTCCCAGGTCTTTCATTTTAAACTTGGTGGCCAAAAATTTCTGCAGCTTCTCCATTTCTTCAAGATCATTGCCGATCAAGACCATATTGTCTACATCCCTCTTTTGTGTTTAATGAACAATGTGTGGTCAGAATTACTTTGCATGTAACCAAATGACTTTATTGCTTGCGTAAACCCTCTAAACCAAGCTCTGGGAAATTGTTTCAGTCCATATAATGATCTCTTCCACTTGCACACATTGCCTTTATGTATAGATCCTTGCTTAACACCCGAAGGAAGCTCCATGTATACTTCTTCCTCCAAGTCACCATTTAGAAGGGCATTCTTTACGTCGAACTGTCACAGAGGCCAATCTCTATTTTCCACTACTGATATGAGTATGCGAACAGTATTGAGCTTAGCTACTGGTGCGAAGGTCTCTTGGTAATCAACTCCATATTTCTGTGTATAACCTTTTGCCACTAGCTTTGCTTTGTATCTATCGATGCTTCCATCAGCTTTAAGTTTTACAGTATACACCCATATGCAACAGATTGTCTTCTTCCCTTTTGGTAGTGGAACCAATTCCCAAATCGAGTTCTTTTGCAGAGCTTCCATCTCTTCATTCATTGCCTTCTTCCACTTTTGATCTGCTAATGCATCCTGCACACTACTAGGAATAGATACTTTGGACAATTGATCAATAGTTAGAGCATATGAATCCGATAATCTATTAGTAGAGATATAATTGTTAATAGAATATTTAACATTAGCTTTGAGATCGGGTTCATATTGTTTCTTTAGGATACCTCTATTCGATATTGTTGGAAAACGAGAAGAATGAGGATAACCCTCAGAGTATTCTTCCTCATTTGAAGGAAAATCAAACATTGCCTGGGGTATAGTATTATCTTGAACATTCTGGGGAAGCTCCTCAGTTAATGGTGTTAATACGGGTTCTTCTAAGACATCTTCATCACCTTCATTTGTTGTATCATTCTCCGGTAAGCTTGGCAGACCTGGAACCTCTAAATCGAATTGAGAACTAGTGGATTGATCAACAATATGTTGATGTGTATTCAATCTTTCCTCCAATGCCTCCAGCTCTAAAAACTCGGCCCCACCCTTTGAAATTCCACCGTCTCCTCGAAAAAACTCAAACTCTTCATTCAAGTTCCTCCCCTGAAGAGATGCGCTCGAAACACCTCCTGTGTAGTATGGTTCAGTCTTACAGAAGGAGACATCTAAGGGACATGCAACTTCTTATTTTGGGGCTCATAACATCTGTAGCCTTTCTGAAAATCTAAATATCCAACAAAAACACAACGTTTCGCACAAGGATCCAATTTACGCATAAGACTTTTGGGATATGAACATATACTGTACACCCAAACACTCTTAGTTCTAGGTTTGGTATATGTGAGAGAGAGCAGAAAGACTGCAACTTTTGTTGAGGGGTTTAAAATCCAATAATCCGAGAAGGAACTTGATTGATAAGGTAAACAGCTGATTTGACTACTTCTCCCCAATAAAATCGTGGCATGTTCATCCCAAAGAGAGATGTACATACTACCTTCATAATTTGCCTATTCTTTCTTTTTGCCAGACCGTTTTATTATGGTGTACATGAAGTATGGTGTTGTATACCCAACTGGCTAAGATACTTGCCAAATGAAACATCAACAAATTCCATAGCATTGTCGGATTCCCAAATCCGAATTTGCCGTTGATATTGTGTACATACCATGTTATAGAACTCTTGGAAAGCTGTACATGCATCACTCCTTTTATGGAGCAAGGACACCAACGTGAACTGAGTGCATTCATCTATGAAAGTAACAAAGTAACGAGCCTTTGAAATTGATGGAACCTTTGCAGGTCCTCAAATACCAGAGTGTATAACAATAAAAGGTTCAGAGCATTTATTCAAACTTGGAAAATAAGGAATCCGGTGACTTTTTCCCAATTCACATACATTACAACGAAAATCTGAAACATCTAAATTAGAAAACAACTTTAGTCGAAGTTTCTTAAGGTAACCAAAAGAAATATGTCCTAGTCTCTTATGCCATAACCATATATTTGCTCGAATCTTCTCAATTCCACTTGTATTAAATGCATGGCCAAATTGTTGTTTCCCATCCCCAGTCAATTCCAAGTGGTAGAGCTTGTCCCATTTAACACCATAACCAAGAGTCTTCCGGGTCAAAATGTCCTGAAAAACACAAAATGAAGGCCAAAAAGTTACAGTACATTGAAGAGATTTGACTAACAGATAAGAGATTATACTCTAACATGGGAACAACCAAACCGTATCAAGTGTCAAAGTTTTGGACAATACAACGGATCCCTCCCCCGTGATAGGACAAGTACCTCCATTTGCAGTGGAGATAACAGATTGAAAAGATGGGTGAACAATTTGTAAATTGCTAAGATCTCTAGTCATATGATCAGATGCTCCTATATCAATAATCCAAGTACTATTTTTAGAAGTGGCAGAAAATGCATCTACATTACTAGAGATACCTTGTTGAACCACGTTGGCAGGAGGTTGTGACTGGATATTCCCTTGTGTGGCTACTGCTGCTTTGCAGTAATGTTTTTTCTCGTCTTCTTTGAGAAATCCCACCAATCCGGATAGCTGATAATCTCATAGCATCGCTGTTTTGAGTGTCCTATTACCACAATGGCTACAAACAATGGTTAGTTTTCCCTGAGGGTAGGTTATTTCGTTCCTTTGCAAAATTGGTGTTTCGATGTGCCACCATGGCTGAGCTTTCAGGAACTGGTCGAGAACTGCCCATGATCTGTCTCTATTATACTTCTCTCCTTACATAAGCATATGTGCTCTCCAAATCCAGCTTTGGATTCTTTCGTAGAATCTGGCTGCGAATCTGATCAAATTTCGAATCAAGTCCACTAAGGAATATATGGACTCGCAGCTTAGCCATCATAGAGTGTATATGTACAACCCCTTCAACAGATCCTTCATGTACGTTCGTTCGATGATCGAAGGTCGACTATCCTGCATAGTGGTGAAAGACTTTCGGTTCAATTCAAACAAACGAGTTTCGTCCGATCGATCGTAGAAAGTTTTCGCAATGCCTCTCATATCTCCTTGGCAGTGCTAGTCGGATAAACTGCTGCATCAGATGAGGACTAATTGAATTAATGAGCCAACTCTTAACTTTGTGATTGTCGGTAATCCACGTTGCATAGCAAGGATCGTTGGGTTCTGCTGTCACCATTTCTCCAGTAAGAAATCCAATTTTGTTTTGTGCTCCGATGCGCATCTCCATCAATTGTGACCATAATGGGAAATTTGTTTCATCAAGAATAATATCGGTGGGGAAACTAGAACTGTCCTGTTGGACTATAATGGTGGTGGCTGGAATAATTGAATTTGGTGAATTCGTGATAGTGGGGTTATGGTCTGGGGCTACCATTTAGATTCAGAAAAGATAATAAGAATTTAATACAATTTTTGATTACATGTATGCTTTGATACCATGACGAATGGGATGGATTTGGTGAATAATCACTGCTTTTTCTTATTCTTCTTCTCTTTATGAAGTAAATATATATACAACTACTAGCTACAGAAACCTGAAGTCTATTCTAGGTAATTTACATATAAAGAGTAGCAAAATATTCTCACTAATTGTAGAATCCTATAATTATTATTTTCCAATCTTGAGAGTTGACAAAATCTCTCATGCTAACAAATCTTTTCCCTATCTTGGGGAGGATGAACTTCTAGTTTCTACCTACATTTTTAAGTTTTATGACTTTATTTAACTCCATTATTGATAAGCATTCTTCTATATTTGCAGCTATTTCCACAGTGGTGAGTATTGTTGGAATTCTGAAAAATAATGAATTTGCAGTTGAGAAGAGCAAGACTTTCAATGATTATCGTTTGCATTGTATATCAATGAGAACATTTCTTTCTGAATGTCACATTATACGAGGCTGGGAAAATTACTGTAGGCCTCCCTACCATGCATAATGGTGCTTCAACTTATTTTTTGTTGCATTTGGTCCCCAACTTTTAAATTTTGTACAACTAGTGTCCCAAGTGGACATTTTCTGTCTATTTGGCCATTTAAAAGCTACACTACTTACTTTTTGAGGGTGTAAAGTAGGTAACCAACTAAATTTAATTAAAAGAAAAACAAAAACAAAAGATAAAATTTAGAAAAGGTACGAAAAAAAAAAAGAAGCAAAACTTTCCCCATTCCCACCGCTTTCCTCCCTAGTCCCTCTTTGCTCCCCATCCTTGCCCTATGTGTTCCCCACCATCTATTTCCGACTCTCCAACCTCCAGTTTCCCCCATTTTTTCCTCCCCTGACTGGCATGGCATTTTGGAGGTAGGGATGGGATGACAGGAAGTCGAGATAGGGAGGGAGGGTGTTTTTAATTTTATTTTAATTAGAGGTAGTGATGAGAACCACGTAACAATAGTAGCTACGCAACCCAACAACTAGATGAGAACCAACCCAAGAAAGCTAAAAGATCGAGATTTTGGATTCGACCTAAGAATTGTGAACCAAGAAACCA
>CAIGRO010094550.1:0-10320 GCA_903798355.1 Fraxinus baroniana | reverse complement strand
AATCTTTCCATATTGTGAACATTTCATAAATTTACCTGTTCAACGACATCCTGTGTGAGTTCCCCAAGTAATGCACGCATGGTGCGAGGACTCAACTCTGTCATTAGCTCGTAAAGACTGTGGCTGCTCTGACTCTGTCCATCTGTTCGTAGAGAGTTTTGTTTCTCTTCATATCGCTCGATCACAGACTAGACTACTCCTTGACTTGCTGGTTCCTTATCAGAATTTCTGTGAGGCATAATGTCTCACTTTTTGTATCGTCACTTACAAAAACAACTGTCTCACTGGGCGTGCCAAATTGTTTCGCTGGTTTTTGTGTCGCTAACAATTAAAAAAAGGATCAGACGATTGTGTAAGGAACAGACCTCTTGAGACAAAGTCCGAAAAATGAGTATTTATTAGCGAAAATTTACAATCGAAAACAAACAAAATGTCTCCAAGGGGCGCAAGCACGCGAGTACTAAAAGAAGAATTTTAAAGTTAAACTAAGAAATTGAAATTACAAATTTTATGTTGATAGTTTTTTATTCGGGGTCCTTTTCTTCTATGTTTTCAATTCCTTTTATATTTCCTTAGTAACTTCTGGGTGGTAAATCGCTTGGAACTGCTCAATTACTATCTATTTCTTTCATGATGGCTGACTTGTTGGGGAGAAGTTATCTCATAACCGTTGCCATTACTCTTGCCCCTTAACTGCCCATTACTAGAATCTTTGGATCGTAAGGTATGTCGAATTTGTCAAATAATCGCTTCCATAACTGCTGGATTAGATGACTATAACGTCTTAGATTTACCCAAACTCTGGGCGACTTGACGGTTTGGGAGATGATGGGACTATCGCTTTGGGCGATCACATGGCTATTTATTCGCTCAGCCTCTGAGCGCCTTGCAAATTTGGGCGATGATGTTTCTTTGTTCTTAGGCTTCTATTGGATTCACCAACGGTTCTATCTAGACCTTTATCTTGGACTTCACATTTTGGGCCTTTAATCTTGAACTGCACTTTTAGGGTGTCAACAACTACTAAAAATCAATTGAGATTGTTGACCCTGTTTTTGTAATGATTACGTTGACAATAGATGTTGGGTCTATTCGCGTCCATGTAAACAAATTCCAACACATTTTGATCGAAAATTCGGATGGAAAAGGGTGACATTTCTGGATGTGGAAGATGATTTTATGACACGAGACAAAAATGCTCGAACACCTATAATATGATAGAAGATGAATGCATATAAACAAACGATCACAAACAACTCAACCAAAGTAAAAAGAACTTAACTCAGGTAGATAAATATAGGATGACAACAGAGAAAGCAATGTGTTTTTCAAGTGTAAAGAGTTGCTTATTTATAGAGTTCTGACCGAGATGGTAACCATTGGATAAGAACCACGTGACATCATCTCCCTGATCGAAGCTTTACATCACTCAATCTACTGTGCATTTAATATATTGACAACGGATCATCCACCCTATATCATTACTAACGTTACATTAATCATTCATAAAGATTGCCTGTAGATCATCTAAAGGACAGTAAGGGCTTCAGCCAAAGAGAGTTTCGGACGGAGCAAAGGCTTCGGCCAAAGGGAGTTTCAGAACAAAGAGTCAACTTTTTCTTTAACTTATTTATTTTGACCAATTGAGTCCATGTTGACTTAGTCAGATTTGACTCACATCTTCACGTGGACTATGACGTGGTCTTCAATTGGAGTCTCAGCAGCAAGATGTAACAGAGATCACAATAGATTTCGACACAAAAGCCTATTAAAGTATGAATGATTCAAATATAAAGCTTTGAGTAACACTCCTCAAAATCTAATTTTAAGAATCAAAGGAGTTGGAACACAAAAACCAAACTCTCATATATTGCGCACTTGTGTTCAAAAGAATTCGGATCCGTTTCTCAAAGCAAGTTCAACCACGTAACCTAGAATACTCCCCATGTAATGTACTGCCGATCATTGACTTTGAGCAATCCGTTGAATCACTTAAGGGAATAAACATAATCATGCATCATTATCTAAAATTACAATACATTTAAAGGTAATTTATACTCGCACCATGAAAAGTGTATTTTAATACTTATTTGGGGTCTAAAATAACGATATTTGATAGTTCTAACAAAATAAATCATAAATTGTTGTATTTTATGTTATATATGTGAAACTTAATGGTTGAACAAAGAATCGAAAGAAAGAAGTGAAAATTGGTGAAAATGGGCAAAATTCAAAGTTTAAAGACCAAATTGAAAATATCCAAAGTTGATTTGGACCACAAGAAGATACTTTGAAAATTTTTAGGAGACGATTACATGGAATTAGAACTCAAAAGGGAATGAAATATGATCAAAATATTATCAAAATCAATTTTCAATCGCACAAGTTATATTCCAAATTTTTATTCAAATATTGAGACCATTTTTGGCATAGTAAACGTCCGAATTGAAAAAATATATTTCTAGAAACGCTGTAGCCCTTTAAGCTAGATTTCCAACTCACTTTGAATCGCTTTAATCAGATATCGGGAGAGAAACTTATGACCAAAATACTAACTGATGTACAGAGACAAAAAATCTGTGTGCGAAAGAAACTTTCCTTATTCGATTGGTACTCTTTTGAAAATCAATTTGAACGTGATTTTCAACTTCTACAATTACATAATAGTAGAATATATAGGTGGACCTCTCATATACATATTATACTCCATTATTCATCAATTATTATCATCAAAGGAGGAGAATTCAGTTTTTGTAAGATATTGAAGGGAATTTGCAAGAATTCAATCAAGTGAAGATTTATACCTAACTTTTGGACAAAGAAGAGAAGGCGCAAGTGTAGATTCATTAAGAAACCATTAAAGAGATTCAAGATTTCAAATTTCATTTTCTTCTTCTCAATTTATCAAAAATTCGGGTTATATCTTTTCATTTCAATATGATTTCTTGTAATTTCAATATGCTAGCTAGTTTTATACATTGTTATGATGAGATGAACCTTTGTTATGATATTTTTAGTTTTTAATTAATTATTTTGACTATAATTTGATTTGATTTGTGAATGTTTATTATCGTTTTATTGTTATTTTCAATTGCTTGATCATAAATTGATTTGTTAGTGAATTTTATTGTTATCGAAAGAGACAATAGGATTTAAGCACAATATAATAAATATTGTAAGGTTCGATAGATGATAGAGATATGCCTCTATGCTTTATATGATTTCAATATGTGTTCTAGCACTTGTTAATGCATTTATCAGGTTCACATCTTTCATCGAGAGATGTAAGGGTCACATGAGGGGAATATATTTGATCGCTATCAAGAAACACTTTCAATTAAATTAGAAATATTAACCAACATAAATGATTTCAAATTGTCAATTCAATCGTTACACTAAAATAGAATAACATGGGAGATTCGATATCTTAGCAATGCATCTCACGTATTTAAAAAACACATTTAAGTACTTTCATTAGTTTAATTGATAATATAGGTATTAGTATAAAAAAATCACAAATTTGTTTGTTATTCAATTAAAGTTACTATTTATTTGAACCCGAATGAATACTTAATTCTCGTGGGTTCGACACTCTACACGCAACTATATTACTTGTTCACGATTTCGTTCACTTGCGAGAAATTAAACGATCACATCACAATGTTTATTTTTTGCACCACATTTTAATTGTATTTAAAATTTTCAATCTTACTCATTAACACTTATGTCCTTAACACTTTTTTATGGCATTCTTATCTTCAAATTTTCATTAGTTAACACATCGTGTATCTGATAAGAGTTTCTATCTAAAAAGTCCGTTGAAAGAGCGTAAAACGACTTACTTCCCATCATATTTTTAAAAAAATAAATAAATACAAAGGTAAAATTTAATATTTTTCCTCGTTTCAAAACATGAAAACAAAATATTTTGATAGAAATCATCATTGAGGACGAGATGCGCTAGTTAGTGAGAGATTGAAGATAAGAATATGAGGGGAAAAAAAGTTACGAATATAAACTATACGAAGAACAAGGATTGAGGAACTTAAGTGCAATAAAAATATGGTACATCAAATTAAAAATGTGGTGCCGATATAGTCACCCTACATTTAATCTTGATTTAGACCAATCAAAATAAGATACAATTTCTCCAATTTTCAGAAGATATACAAATTTAATTATAATTGGATATGAATGAGTAACGATGCATCCTTATCTATCATTAAAGAAGTTATATAATGATATAATAACTTATGGCTCACAAGCCAATTAATTTCAGCCAACCAATATTATAGAATAGGATTATTTCTTCAATCCATGTGCATACAAATTGATTCAACATATGTCATTTATTCATCATCGCTTTAGGAGATTTCGTCTATCTATTTTATTTAAATAAAATACATAAGAAATTATTTAATTATATCATTCAAAATAATTTGGAATTTAGAAAGCTAATTTCCATAAAAAGGAATATCTAAAGTCTGTAAGTAAAATACTAAAATATATGGTATATTTTTACTATATCTTTTATTTATTAGGTTGCTTACATGAGAATGATTTTTAATGTTCAAACATGTGCAAAAGTGCAGTCCAAATACAGGTAAGTCAGTCAGACCTAATTGGGTGCTACAAGTTTGTAAAATTCTGTCTGCTATTTCCTTAGGATTTCTAAAACCTAAATAAAGAGCAACACTTACTTATGTAATATATTATTTCCAAATCCATCCACCTTGATCACTCTTTTCAAATTCAACAAAATAACAAATGACAATCATTGCATCAGAGTCCACATCTGCAATTCACCAAAACATATGTAATATATTATTCTATTAATTATAAAAACCGAATACTATAAAATAGAGCTTCAATAATAAACAAAAGGCAATGGATATTATTACATATCAGGTTTAAATTAGATTTAAAAAAAGGCATTCTATAGTTTAAAACATGTATTTACCATTTAAATTTGTTTAAAATAATATAATGCTGTAAAAGAATTAAGGAACGACTACTTTGCAAACAACTACATCAATACCATCATTATCAAATTACAACAGCACTCAGTTACAGAAAAATTGCACCATTCCATTTTTATATTTCACAGCAAATTTGCTTACCCAATTGATTTTTCATAGAATACAACTAGAAAATAACAAGAAATCATTAATTTTCAAATAATAAAGCATACCCTCAATTGTTTGAAATCGATTATTGCTCACCCACTTCCAAAATTTGCAGTGTTTGATTTGTCCTTGGTTCAAGTAAAGAAACTTCAAAGTATAGAAAATGTATATAAAGAAGAAGAATGTTGGATTTGAAGGTGGGTCTAATATGGTGAAAGTGGGTTTGGAAACGGATGAATGAAGAATGATTTATTGGGATTTAGGGATTTATGTTTGGGGATATGGTAAAATATTGAATTCAATGTGGACATTTTAGTCATTTCAATTTAAGGGTATTTAAGACTTTTAATATATGATCTAATAGACAACAGACTCCTTGAACAATAAATATTGATATAAACTATATTACCAAACATTATGGTGGACTAAGCTTTTTAAGCAAATCCCCCAATTGTATTGTCTTCCACCTGCATCCATGTTTGAATGGACCGTACTACAGTTGCCTCAATACTAATCGATAAAATTCGGGACATCATCTTGTAACCTAACCTATATACCAGGGCAAATGGCCCTCAGGGCAAATCTCCCAGTGGTAAAGGGGAGGGCGGTTAGGGTTCAGCGCGGTAGTGTGCAGAGTTCGATTCCCCGCAAGGTGGAATTGGCTTTGTTGCAAGCGGGAGTTACCATAGGGTTAATAGCCCAGGCCTATCCATAAGCTCTCCACCCTGGCTCCTGGGAGGCACATCCTGCGATTTACCTCTTCCACGATGGTTCAGGGCAGGGTCGGTGGGGGNTATCCATAAGCTCTCCACCCTGGCTCCTGGGAGGCACATCCTGCGATTTACCTCTTCCACGATGGTTCAGGGCAGGGTCGGTGGGGGGCCTTCAAGGTTGGGGTTCAACCTTTTCATATACCAGGGCAAATGCTTTCGGTTGACAGTACAAGGAAAAAATACCCACCAACAATTAAATTCTAAATCCCTTAAATCAATGGCAAGCAGTAAAATCTCCTGATCATTAGTAAATCAAACAATTATCTCCCCTCCCCTGCAAATGAGTACGTATTGACATAGTTTTAAAACTCAAACCTCACTAGCTGGTTCGACTTCGAAACCAGCTGAACAGAGGGTCAACCGGCCAGGACATTGGAACAAATAAGTAGGAGCACCAAAAATCTACTAAGCAATTTAGTTGTATCCCTAAAGAGCCTCCATAAGAAATATCGAGGCCTTTCATCAAGAATACAAAAACTCAAAAAAAAAATGTTCTCAAAGCGATGCATCAAGCATGGATTTGCATTGATGAAAAACTGTTTTACATGATCAATACATCGATTCCTTCACAAGCAACTTAAAGTGGTTTTTCAACCAACTTAATCTGTACAAGACTTGCAATTACAAGAAAAAGAAACAAGAGTTACATAATCTGATCTTAATTTCCTGTCGAAGTCAATCTCACTCGTTAGAAAACCTTCAAAATTTTGCTACTACTAGTTATACTTCCTTCCTGGCTCAAACAGCTTTCCATTTTAGCGTCAACACCACCGTGACCTTGCGATGTGAGGCGACTCACTAATAATTCCAAGGCTTCCTTCATCCACCAATAATGGCAAACTTTCCTAGCTTCTCTTACACTCACCTATAAGAATCAAGTTACTATGTGTAATCAGCACTTGCGATCATCAATAGGAAATATTTTAGAAGTGTACACGAAATTCTTTTTACCCATATTCTTTGGCGTACATCTTTCTCTGGCCAAAACTCTAGCTGCTCTTTGACAAGTAATGGAAACATACGTCCCTCGTAACAGTTGCCATTGTTGTTACTTTTAAAACTCCATTTACCCAATTCAGACTGCAAAGTGGAAAAGCCTTTATCAGATATTCAATATTTAGTGTAATCTCTCGTGGAAGAAATATTAAGCCGAAAAAATTCTGCTTCCTCAGAATTTTCTTCCGTAAAATCACAAACAGAAACTAACACATAACTGATGTAAAGATCAAACAAAATTCTGCTTACTTAAAATTACATTGTTTGGATTGGTTAAGGTAAATCTTCTAAAAGACAACATTTTACTGAGAAATTCAGAGGCTATCAGAAGCAATAAGAAGGGAATCTCTACGTTAAACTTGTAAACAACAGAACAAGAGACTCAAATCTCTTCGAATCCTTGAATTAAGGTTACAAATATCAAACAATAATGTAGTCAAATTAGTGTTTATTGCAAGAAAACCACAAGTGTGTGTAACTGGAACTAACCTCAACATCGCCTAGTACCCCGGCTTCCTCTACTGTTTCACGCAATGCGGCTTCTTTAATGGATTCATCTTTCTCCCAACCTCCCTGGTAATACACATACATTAATTTCTCAGAAATCGAAATTGTCTATAATATAATCTGGTCTTAATGCCTAAAAAAGAAGAGTAAATAGTACCTTTGGAAACAACATCCCTTTGCCTTTTCTCTGGGAACTAATAACAAGAACTTCAATTGCATCCTCATCGACTCCAGATTTCCCATTAATACCTTTATATCTATATGGAATACATCTGCACATTCATAAATTATACACATAAATTCAAACAGAAAACTTAATTATGCCCATGAAAAATTCCCATACTGGGAGAGGGAGAGAAGGGAAACAAACCCGACAACTTGGCGATGGCCATTAAAATTGTAACGCTGGAGATGCCTGCCTGTACGAGAAACAAGATTAACCATGTTCTTCAATTCCATTTTCCTTTAGCAAAACCTTGGAAGCCCAATAATGAACACAAAATTATGATAATTAAGAACTGACAAGAAAAGCATTCACTAATTAAATAAGTGCAGAAGTGAGGCCACAAGATTTTATAGATAAAACAAGAAGACTTCGTCAATACATTTATCATATTGCTTCAGGAAACCGTTGGAAGAATAATGGCCGTTTTAAATTTTCTCTCAAAGAAATCGGACAAAAGACTTTACGAAATAAGGGATATGATGAGACAGACGAAACCATTTGCAACCAACGCAAATTACGTGTCGCTGACGCGTCAATTGTGGACTCCATTCTTTCTTGGATAAATTCCTTTACCGGTTGTCAATCCATTACAGATGTTATAATCACGTCTTCAATATTTTATAGCTGATTATATTGCTACCACAATTCTTATTTGATACTTCACATTTTAATTGAGATTAAGTTACTCAATCTTTTCTCATTGTAGCAATTATTTTTTAAACACTTTTTTCGTTGAACTTTTATCTTCAATCTTCCATTACTTAGTCCGTTTCATCCATGATATTGATTTATATTAAAATATTTTATTTTAAAATGAGGGAAAATTATTTTTTCGCACTTTTTATTATTTTTTAAAAAAATATATATGATGGAAAAATTATTTTTTACACCATTCCAACGGATTTTTGATGTAAAATTGTTATCAAATAATAAATTTCTTATCTAATAAAAATTTTGAAGATAAAAATAACATGAAAAATCATTAGGGACATAAATGAGATAATGATTAAGAACCTTAAGTACAATTAAAATAAAATGTAAGAAATTAATAATTATATTCAAGCCACAATTTTTATTTCTTACATCACATTTTAATTATATTTAAGATTTTTAATCTTTACTCATTATAATACTTATGTCCTTAACAATTTTCATGTCATATCGTCAAATTTTTCACTAGTTAACATATTTTGTATTTGAGACTAATTTTGTGTTCAAAAGTCTATTGAAATAGAGTAAAACAAATTATTTTTATCATATTTTTTAAATATAAATAAATAGGAAGTACGAAAAAATACCTTTTCCTTTATTTCGAAGCATGAAAATGAATATTTTTTTTTTACATAAATCATCATCAAAGACGAGACATACAAATTTACGTGAGGTTAAAGATAAGAATTCGATGAAAAAAATTAAGAAAATATTTATTATAATGAGCAGATATTGAGGAGTTGAACTACAATTAAAATATGATGTATTAATTAGAAATTATGGTGGCAATATAATCACCCCTACCCATATTTTATTTGTGATATTGATCATTGTTGTTTCTTACTTTCTTACCCTTTAATGAATTGTGGTATGCCAAATTTAAAAGAAACAATTTATCTACATGTTATATTTCAACGTGACTTGCACATGATATTCAAGGGTAACACGTTCAGTTTTTCGACTTTTCAACTATTTTCAAACCAAATTAAACCAAACAATTTTCCGATTTCAAACCACAGCTTTAGCGACATAAAAATCACATAATTTAAACAAGTGAAAAAATAAATATATTGATTTAAAATTTCAATATAACACTTAAATTGATAACTTTTGAATATAAACATAACAATACTATTTTTGACGAAATACAAGCTTAACCTATAAAGTGATATGAGGTTTAGCATAAAATTTAAGCTTGCAATTTTATTCTTTAGACAAAAAAATATTATCATAAATAAATTATTACTTCTTAGAGTAGCTGACTAGGAAGTAAGATTTATTGAAATACAAATTAATCAAATAAATATTAAGATATTTGGATAGAACAAATAATTTTTTTAAAAAATTGTGTGAATGAATCGATTTGGTTTCAAGCGATATTTGACTATCTAAACCTAAAATAGTGAAAACGCTTTCTTTTCTTATTTTCGAAAATGCGTTTTTGAAAACAAATTTAAAATTTACATAAAAAACTCAAAACGACATTCGTTTTGGGTGTGTTTAGTTATAGAGTAGTGTTATTCATTCTTATTGGAGTTACAACCCCGAGTTTACGTGGCGTTAATGTTGCATTAAAGGATATGTGAAATTAAATAAAACATTTAATTTCAACTTTCATTTAACCTATCAATTAGAGTCACCTAAACTGGGATTGTAACCTTAGCAGGGCTACATAGAATTACTTTTCATTGTTTTCAGTTACTATCACATTCAACAACCACCATTGTCGCCTGCAAAACACCACCAACTGCCGTCTCCCCAACAACCATCATCGCCGGAACCACCACCACAGCCACAACATCACCCTAACCAACCACAACCACCGCCACACCCAACCACCACGAACCAACACTAGTTCCGAATCTATCTGCTTCAATTCTTCACCCCCACAACATTGAATCATCAAATTGGCCCCAATCGAGTCTTCAGCAGCCACATAGGACCATGGGTTACATGTCAATTGCACCAATTGATTTAGAAA
>CAIGRO010094532.1:0-10211 GCA_903798355.1 Fraxinus baroniana | reverse complement strand
TAACGTATTCTTTTTCGTTTCCGCTATTCCAAATATGATATTTAAATTTTGAAACAATTATCATGTGTTTTCTTGCTGACGAAGTTTTCAATTATAAATGTGATTTTAAAATTAGGTTATTTTCGCAAAGGGAGATCAACATAATTAGGTTAAAGAATATATACAAAGATAAATTAGAGTGAAATTCCCGGTAAGCCAGGTATCTACCAAATTCATACTCGAATAATTATCACAAAAGCAGAGAACTAAGAACATTAAGCATAGAAAAGACAAGACATGATAAATAACCAGGAGTTGCCAGACTCTCCATCACTTTTTGCAAAGGATCAGACCTTAAACATATCTGGCATCTTTGACCATTAAAGAAGCCATATGGGGAACTTGCATCTTGACCAAGTTGTAAAGCTGCAGAAGAGAATATATATAGAAACGAAAATCAACTTCATCTAACAATGAGTTAATGATTAAAAGTACAAGTGTCCCAAAACATATAAATAGGAAAAGAGAAATCACCTAAGGAGAATATAGTAAGCATAAAGGACGGGCTTAAAAAGCACTATATTTAGTTTGTGCTAAGCTTCAACCAGAGATCAAGAGGAATAGCCATGCAAGATAAGTTTCCCTATTTCGAATAAACTCAAGAATCAAGTCCACTACCTTCTTCAATCCTCCAATTTGGAATGGAAAAAAATAAGCCAGGAGTAAGGTACCCTACACCTTTTCTTACCTTATCTCTTACACGTTTCTACCTCTTTGATTTTGCTTATACTTATTAGCTCAAATTATCCCACCCATAATTTCAACTGATTTGCTACCACCATCCTTCTTAGTAATTTCAGTTCATAACTTGTTATTCCATTTAGCTATGCATCAATTATACTATTTTATCTACAGGGAGATATATAGTAAGATTAGTCCCATTTTACTATTTCTAATGTCTCATTCTCTTTGGAAGAAAGGAGAGGTGAGCATATATAAAAGATCATAATTGGATATCTGAAGGAATATTCTCAAGTTCATACATTCATTCACTAATTCTAAAGCTACCCAGGAATTGCATCTTAAATGCATACCATACAACATAACAAGCTTCTAAGCAAGTACCAGATGAACATTCAAGTTATCGACAGGAATCTGTGCATACGCTCTGTCTTTCGCCACAGCAATGATATCAATGCCATGAAACAAAAATCATTTACTTTTCTTTCATGAAGGTACAACCAAACTCAAATATATAGCGATAAAATAAAATAGAATATTACAGTATATATCCAGCAAGGAATCATTGTCATCTACTATAGGTATACAACTAACATCAACTGCAGAACGAAAAGGGAGGTTGTCAAGAGATAAAAGAATTCAAAAGGCTAAATAACAAAAATCAGTAGTATCGATAAATGGTTTAAGAACTAATGGCAGAGAAATTTTGGCCAAGAAAGCAAATCTCATAGAAGAAAAATGATTGCACTTAATAAATAATAGCAAACAAAATTTAAGCTGAAACACACAATAAAACAGAGAAAGATGAACAACATAAGGTTCCGTATGCTTATTTTTTCTAACAAAACATGAAAAATAAGTACTCCTTCGGTTTCATGTTGAATTAATGTCTTCTCGCTTCTGGAAGTTCTGAAGTAATAACTACCTATCCAAAATGAACATAAACTTTATAGATTCTACCTAACTCTTTAAAATAAAAGTAGAAAAGAGAAGTGTGGATTTTCTCTCTCTATACATCTCAAACTCGCACGGCCACTATCATCTCTTCCTTCCCAAAGCCACCACCTGCACACCAAGACAACCCACTGCTAGAATCACCTTCCCAACATTCAACCCAAAGCCAGAAAAATACAGTCATTACCACCCCCTTCATAGACTTCCACAATGAGAAGTCAGCGTACTATGCCACCTCACAACCCTTGATCCTGAGAGTCCTCCTCATCCTCTGTCCCGGCTGTTTCCACTTCCCTACCAGCGCTACCATAGCCAACCCCTAGGTGTTATCATTTTCTCCAGCTCCTCTTACCTGAGCATTTTCACTATTTTGATTCAATTATCAATAGGGAACGGAATATTGACGCTAAAATTTTAATTCATCGTAATTTACTGGCAAATTTTAACCAAAAGGCAAAGTATAATGATTCAAAATTAGGGCGAGCAAAGATGACCAGGTATTTTGAAGTTTTGTAAACTGTGAAGGAAATTATGACTATCTCACAGGGCTTGCCAAGCATAAAGATAATGTATCCATAATTCCATGTAGAATAGAATTTGAAAGTTGATATCAAATTTTGCAAAAAATAAACTTCATATATTTGGCCATCCTTTTTAACCCAAGTAGTAATATAAGGTCACGAAAATTCACATTATGAGGACGACATCTCCGAAAAAGTTTGATTTGTAAGAAAGATGATAACAAAAATAAATTTCATATTTGAAAGACTCTGTAATAACATTTGCCTTAACTGAAGCCTTGGTTCCAATGCCATTCTAACAAGGGGGTGGTTTGAGTCATTATTGAGGTAAAAGATGTGAAACATTTTCATATCAAGAAACCAAGTACAAGAAAAAGAGAAAAAAATCACAATTCGTAAGAGAAAAGCATGCAACTAAAATAGATCAATACATTTAATACGTCAAGATAGAAAGGAAGCTGACTGGAAGGCACAGAAAAATGAACATTTTATTTCACGAGAATCATCCATCAAAATAGAGCAGAATGTACAAAAACTGGCAAAAGCGTCAAAGACTTACTCAGAGGGCAATATGTATACCATATGTATGAAATGAAACAGTTATGTAAACTATGGAACTGTCATATGTTAAATTATATGTTTAATTCAGGTAAAAGTGGCTAACTCCGAAAGTAGAGAATCACAGACCTCTACAGACATTAGGGCTCTGTTGTCTTTATTCATTGAAGAGTTCTTAAAGTTTATGCAAAAATTTGAAACTGTAAGTCTTACGAAGCAGAAACTAAAACTTCTAAAGACTACCGACTATCACCAATAAATTGTACATTCTGCCATTACTCATTCTTGCATAGTTCAACAATAAGCAAAATCAAGATAATATTTTTGCAAAATCACTCAAATCTGGCAGCAGAGGATGAACTCATATTTGCAAAAACAAAAGGGGGAAAAACTGTAAATATTTCAGACACCAACTACATAAAAACACAAAAATGTGTTTAGACCAAATAAGTAGGCAATGAGAAGCACAAAATTAAAGGACATATTTTTATGCCAACAAGTCTCATAAAGAGAAGAATAAGAAGAAATGTAATAAAAAATTACAAATCCACATATTCGTGTAATATTTAGAAACATCTGTTGATAAAACTGTAAAAGAAAAATCAAACTTCACTGAATCGCAAATTCCTAAATACATCAAACATTTCGGTCAAATAATTTTTTAGCAAATGGGACTCTTAAATGAGGAAAAACTAAGAAGTCAAGATCAAAACTTGCAAATGAAAATAAAAATCTGGTTTGCAGAATCTTGGTTAGCAGCTGTTGCAAGAAAACCATCCAGCTGCTAAGGGGCCGTTCTCTTTGTGTTTCAGTTTTGAGTTTTGAATTCATTTTGTGTTTTGTGTTTTGAGTGTCTATTTTGGAATTTCTAAAAATGTGTTCTTTTTGTCATTTTTTTTACTTTAAAATTTTGAGAATTTTTTTTGTAATGTTTTATTCAAGAAATCTGATTATACAATAGATTTTAATAGTTTAATGTTTATATAGTATTAAATAATATATAAAACGAGCAAGATCACCCTATGAAGAAGAGTATAAATATCTGCCTACTTAGTTCTTTTAAAAGCTTCACATAGCTTATAATCATAAACAATTCTTTCCGCATGACGACTTCAACGACTATCAAGCACAAACTTCCAATTAAAAGTTCAAATCCAACTAAAATTAACACGCCATTTATAAGAAAACACAAAAATGAAGTCCAAAGATAATTGAGGAAGGACCATTATGGTTTCCTAAAATTGAAGAATCTCCAAATGCATTCCTTAGCTTCATCATAAAGTCTAAGCATAAATGCACAATACACTGATGAAAACAGAAACAGAGAGTTCAACTTGAAAATAAACAATTTTCATAGAATGTTCTTGGTGACCTCGAAAAGGCACCTGAACAAGTGTGTTATTTATATGTTCAAACTAGTGTGTAGACTCAAAGAGGCTCAGCTCAACACAGAACAATAATAAATCATTCAAAGTCAACAAACCCAATTCAGTTATCACAAGAAGCAATAATCATTACATTCTGGACTACTAATGTGACAACATGAATGAGCTCAACCACGCTTTTAGGCACCTACTTCATATGCACTCACAGAAATAAATACTTTCAAAGTTCAGACGCTGCACATCCCCCTCAAGGCCATCAACATGTTCCAGCGATTATTGCTGCTGAAAGGCAAAGCCGTATCTACAACAACCTGACCTGCACTAAAAGAAAAGTTCCAACTGATCAATCTTTACACAAAGTTTAGAATTCTTAAGCTAACAGATGAATGAAAAGGAAATTTTTCCACTAATCCAATGGGAACTAACCGTTGTATACAAATGCTATTTGATTTTGCACCTTGATGTAATTCCATCATCATTCTTCTCTCTGTCAGTCCAGTGATTCAATTCTTCAGAGTAGGAAGAGGACCTATTAGAATAATCCCCTACCGTTGGTATTCCAGTCTCAAGAGGGAAAAACTGCTGACTC
This sequence comes from Fraxinus baroniana, assembly GCA_903798355.1. Lineage (NCBI taxonomy): Eukaryota > Viridiplantae > Streptophyta > Magnoliopsida > Lamiales > Oleaceae > Fraxinus > Fraxinus baroniana. Next base: position 5,484 of record CAIGRO010094532.1, on the reverse strand, counting down.
TGGCAATTTGAAAGATTAGGATCGATAGGGGTAGCAAGGAAGAGATCTCCATCCCATTTCCAATCAGTGGGATCCCATCCTAATGTGAACAAGGGATATTAGCAACCTAAATACAAGAGAATGATCGTGGGCATCAGAGAAAAATATATACATTGAGTTTAAACTTAATTTTATATCCATGTAAGTTTCCAACAGCTCTATCAACCCATATAAGTTTATCCTTCGTCCGTTTACAGCCAGTTAGAGGCTTCTGTGTCCTCAAGCATATCTATCTTTCCTTATTTAGTTGACAAATTTTACGACGTCCCACGAGGAAGAATATATATGCCACCAAAAGAATATAGGATAGTTACAGATTTTTCAAGCTACACAATGAAACTTCCACACCAAGTATTTAATCTAAAAAAAATCCATTCACTGGTATAGTTCAAGAGAGCACACGAGTGGACATAGCACAGACATAAGGTAAATGGAGAATAACAAAATTGATGCCTGCAACGCCAAACAACAATCACACCGTTAGCCTATAACTACTACTACACTTTAGAAGCAGAAATAATTCAACTCATTTACACTGCCTCAATTTTTTCACTTTCCCCCACAATATTCCCATTATTGAACTCATTTACTTCAGGCTTTTCATTATCTGTAAAATTACCATTAAATAAGTCTGGCGTTGAATTTACACTTTCCGAAATGGGATTTAATGTACAAGAAACCACTAAACGATTCCGTGAAAAATCGAGACTTGGGATGAAGCCAATTGAACTTATGATTTCTACTTCTATACAGAATTAACGGAGAAGCAAAAAGGGAAACCCAATGTTTCAGACAAAAAGCAATATTATTGAATTGCGAGAATGAGGGCTTGTAAACAAGAGAAGCTTGAAGTGTAGCACTCATAGCAATACACTTCTCAATTCAAAAAACCAAAATTGACAATTAAATTAGGATTTATAAAAAGAGGGGTAATTTCTTTATTCTTATTGGGTTTAGAGTTGAACTTACTCACCATTCACAAACAAATTGATAGCATTTTCTACTCTTCTCTGCACAGCAGGATTGGGTTCTAGATATTGAGAGAGTGGAGAGAAGAAAAACCTTACCTTGATTGAAAATTGGTGGCTTGGTGCTTATGGTTTGTCGTCGGAAATGGAATAGCAGTGTAAGCAGGAGACGGGAGACAGGGAAAGCATAAGGGAGAGAAGCCATTTCCCGTGTTTTCTGAAAAAACTGTGTTTTGTTTCTCTCACAAATCGAACTTCAACTCTGTTTTCTCTCTTCATCCGTGATGGGTCATCTGGATTTTCGTTCTCCTGTCTCTGTCAAGTATGGGTCGGCGGTAACGTCTTTGAGTGAGAGGCGAAGAAAGAAGTGGGATTGAAAGACATTGCGAGAAGAGAGGCGTGAATGGAGGGAGGCGGGAATGGAGGGATTTTGTTGGGAAGGGAATTTTGGAGGTCTTCTAATCGAGAATCACAACATTGTAATGAATGAAATTAATTTTTTTCGGTTCCAATCAGACGTTATATGAGGAAACGCAGTGCTAACACTACCTTCACAAAGATTCACACTAACTTCAAATTGTACAGACTTCTTACTCTCTAATATAAATTTTTTTATATTTTATGAAGTTTTTTCCTTAAACAGATGGAAATCAAAAAACCATACATACAAAATGTACTGGAACAAAAAAAATGATAACAACAAATGAATAATTTTTCCTGGAAGAGAGGAAAACGAGAGAAAATCCACATAATAAATCTTCAAATTGTACAGACTTCTTACCCTCTAATATAAAAATATTTATATGAAGTTTTTTTTTCCTTAAAACAGATGGAAATCGAGAAACCATACATACAAAATGTACTGGAACAAAAAAATGATAACAACAAATGAATAATTTTAGCTGGAAGAGACGAAAACGGGAGAAAATCCACATAATAAACTTCAAATTGTACAAACTTCTTACCCGCGGACACGGAGAGAATCTGTTTCTCCGCAATTTGTGTCCACTCGGACACAGAGACCCGGGCGTCTCTGGCAGACACGGAGACGCCCGGTGTGCCTGTGTCAGGCGGAGACACGATGGAGTCTCTACCAGACACGAAGGCACGATCCGTGCCGCGCACCATAGAGGCGTTTCTCGGCGGTGTGGCCACGAGAGGAAGCTCCTGCCACCAGAAGAAATGGAGTAAAAGGAGAAGAAGTTACCTTAGTGGTAATGATGGTAGTGATATGTGATAGAGATAGAATGGTTGGAGTGAGAGAGATGGAATGGTTGGAGATAAAGAAAGTGTTGGGTAGTTGAGTGAGTAGGTGAAGGCGTAAATGCAAAGTAGTAGAGTAAATCTAGGATTTTTGTTTAGAAATGAAAATTCAGACAGATACCGCGAAAATTCAAATCAATTAATAAATAAACAATAACTTAAATAACAATAACAAGAAGGTTTCAAAAGAAGAAATGATTTTGTTAATGATTAATTCAAAATGACCAAATAAACTTCTACATCACAAGCTTTTCAAAATTTCTCATTACAAACTATCATTAGACTTTAATTCTATTCACCAAGACAAAAGCAACAAAAGCTACATTAGTTTTCTATTCAATGTAATGAGACAAAAGCAACAAAAACTACATTAGGTACATCATGCTATTCAATAGTTTAAAATTCTTAACATTCTTCATCAACTTCATCAGGTGATTTACTCAGCACAATTGCCTTCCCTTTCCCAGTATCATCTTCTTCACCTCCTTTCTCATCTGGAACAAAAAGTAATTCTCTTTTAGCCAATGATTTGTTACAATCTCCTTGTGTGAATTGCAGAGATTTAGCCAATGGAGTCAGGGAGGTGCTTTCATCAACACTTTCACGTGGACTTTTTCTGATTGCTGAATCTATCAGAAATACGACATCATATTTGTACTCTTCTTCATTTTTCTGTTTTACAGCTTTGACATAGAAAAATAACTCTTCATCTATGAGAGTGAGAACTGATTCTGGAAGGGTTGTTTCCTGAAAAAAGAAAAGAGAATGTAAATGTAAACACTCATGAATGTAATAATAACTGAATATATTTTTTTNTTCATCTATGAGAGTGAGAACTGATTCTGGAAGGGTTGTTTCCTGAAAAAAGAAAAGAGAATGTAAATGTAAACACTCATGAATGTAATAATAACTGAATATATTTTTTTATATGAGGCACTTCTTTCATCAACACAAGTGCTGAGCATTGTAAAAACTTTTCAGCAGGTTCTCCTATCAGTGTAGCATGAATATATCCCGATGAATCTTACAATTTGATATAAGCTCTTGCTCTGTTAATAAGACAATAAATAGAATTTAGTTAGAATTTATTGATACTAGGGATGAAAAATATGAAGTGTATTGTATTAAATTCACTTTAACCTTGGAATAACACGAGACTAAGAGTATCTACAGAATGAACAGTAATGGATTTCATCAAAATCAGCATAAGTAGATTTATTACAGTTGTTGCAAGACATATACCAAAAAGATTGGTCATGATGTGCTATTTCTGCCTTTCCTCTTAACCAAAATTAGTTTTGCTATAATAATAGAATAAAGAATACATTTAAAAAGCCGTGGAAGAAAAATATAGAAGATAATAATTATTAAATATAAGAATAACTCACTCACCACAAGCAAAAGATCTTCTATATTTCTAATATCAGTGATTTTGTCTTCTCTTGGAGCAGACAATCTCGAGGAAGTCTATTCGTAATAGCACTTTTTAGTTACAATGTCGTTTAGCTTTTGAAGATTTGTGTCCACCCTTTTTATATATATATAACACTCTCATAAGAACAACATCAAATAAGAGAAAAATACAAGAATATGCATCTAAACAGTAAACCAAACTAAGGCTTATAAAAATTAATGGAGTGAGTATAAGTTTAAAAGTGAGCACCAGGACTTCAATTTAGTAGCTTCATCAAAAGGAGGATTGCTGATGAAAGAGCTGCTTGGTTTTGCAGTGAATGCTTCTGTTAACTACTCATGCATTAAACAACAGGTGAGAAATAGGTTTAGAAAAGAATATTAGTATAACAATTCATATTACATTTTCTATGGAATGCTTGAGAATTTATTCTGTACATCTAATCCATGGAGACTGAAAATAACTCAGTTTATCTAATACTAATGTCTGAAGTTTTATACACTTAAGCCATCCTCAGGATACGCTGAAGCCATCCTCAAAGCTATCCTCAGGATACACTGAACCCACCATCAAATCCATCTTCAGGATATTGATTGAAAATGTCAGTCTATTCACTTTAGAATTCTGCAACATGAAGAAAGAAATATTGTCTCCAAACATCTTACATGCTGAAAGATATATACTTAGTTGACAGATATGATGTAATTTGCTAACTGCATGACTATCTGAATTAATAGCCTTTGCATTCTTGATGACTTGCAAAGAGATAACTTGCAAAAAACTTCAACTTCAAATAATTATCAAATGTTTGATATCCCATAAGCCATTTCTACAGTGAACATAAACTATAGTTAGAACTCTCCAAATTAAAATGATGCCAGCACATAAAAAGTAAAAAATATCTTACCTTATGAAACACAGTTTTCAACCTTACATTCCTTTACATTCCTTTTACATAATTGAAAAGTAGAAGGCAGTAAACAATTGGTGTAAAAGAAAAGGCGATGGATTAAGACTTGCTTTTACTGGAATGAGGCAATTCATGTAATTTGAATATAGTAATGTTTGTTGTATATTAGAGGAAGCTAAAATAATAAGTTGAAGAAACTACATAACAACAGATAAAACTTCTCTGTAAACAATATTTTTGGTACAATGAGAATGGATTTCATTGGATAATATTGGCTTGGTAAGAATTTTAACACACATGCTTGTCCTTACCCTTGATAAAGCAACATATAATTGTCCATGAGAGAATACAGGCTGTAAAAGATATATACCTACATATTCTAAAATTTGTCCTTGAGATTTGTTTATAGTCATAGCAAAGCATGGCCGTATTGGAAATTGTGTTCTCTTAAATGGAAATACCGTTTTATCAGATTCTAGCGGTATGAAAGGAATACGGGGTAAGAAAACTTTCTTGCCTTTATATTCTCCAACAGCAATTTCTGCACAAATAACATTTCTTTCGAAGTTTTTACATATCAATCTTGTTCCGTTACACAATCCTTCTGTAGGGTTAATATTTCTCAGTAATATAATAGGACAGTCAATCTTGAGTACTAATTGATGTGGTGGGATACCATTTGGTGTCAATGAATTGAAGAAGTCTTCTTGCATGGGTTGATCAGTTGTGTCCAATGTTTCGTCAAAACTATAATAAGTATGAGGATTACCTGGGAATCGATCTATGAGAATATTATTGATATCATTAACATGTTCATTCTTTGGAGCCAAAATAACTCTATTAATCATATGTTGAAGGTTTTTAAAATAGTTATCTATATCAGGAAAGAC
>CAIGRO010094517.1:0-16556 GCA_903798355.1 Fraxinus baroniana | reverse complement strand
TTTTTGTAAAAAAATAAAATTAAAAAAATTAAACGGGGCAAGTCCGCGCCCTGAACCCGCCCCACCCCGTTTAAGATGAGACGGGGTGGGGTGGGAGAGTGGCGAGGCGGGGTGGGGTGTGGTTGGGCTGCCCCGCCCCGTTGCCATTACTGAAAGTTAATTAAACGTGCATGAACTAAGGGATTGAAAGAATAGGTGATGCTGAAAATCAAAATATACAAACTGAGTCCAAGTCTGAAAAATATACTTAATTAATTATACCAAAAAAAGAAAAGTTTGAATGGTAATATGTGAGCATGAATCTTATTAGAAGATACAACACCACTAACAACTCGCCACGTAGGAAAATTTGATTCCAACCATGATAAGATCTTTCATAGAGATTGTAGTTTAGTATAGTGATGGAAGGGACTCAAAGTGTTATATTATGTGACATGAGGTGCTTTCTTTTACTTATTCTTGGTTCTATGTAGTTTCCCTAATTTCTAATTTCTAATTTCGTTGAGCCTAGTATCTATCATCATCATCAAGATAGTGATTAGTTGATTGTTTTCTACGACAAATCTTATCGAGTTGATTGTTTTCATTATATTTTCAACTCCCTTTCATGTGTTATTTTTCTTTTACTAATTCTAAAGTAGGTGCTTGGACTTTAACTAAAGGTGCTAAGTGGAGTGAGCCAAGCTAACTCAACTCACGCCTCAATTGAGTTGTGGATACGAGTTGAGCAGCAAAATACTCACATGAGTCACTTGTCTGCTCACGTGAATCGACTTGCGAGTTGGCTCCACTAGCCCCATCAATGTGCCAATTCGAGAGGTGAGCTAAACCCCATTTTGGTGAAACAAGCTACTTCGTGCTCAACTCACCTAACATGGAAGCACGAGCTAGTTCGCATGATAGGTCGAGCTGAGTTCATCGATAGACGAGTCGAGTGATTCCACTTAATCCTTTTAACAACCCTAAATTGAATGTTAAAAATACCAAAAAATGAATAGATAATAATAATAATACTATGCTGGCTGGCACCTATTCTAAAGTGGTTGTACGAAACATGTTCTTTCAATATTCAGTAATCATAGTTGGTAACTGAAGTTCTTATTTGAGCCCCTATTTTTTAAGGAAAAAATGAGTTTTATAATAGTGATGTTTTGGAGAATGCGTAGGGAAAAAATAAGATTTTTTTTTTTTTACGTATAAAATTATTTTATTTGGAAAATATTTGATTGAAAATGAGTATGAGTGCTATGTGATCACTGTATATACTTGCACAAAATTATTCTCATAAGAGTTAAATTTTGCCCTTTTTTTTTTTCACTCTTAGCTTGGAAATATGCAATTCGATATAGTAATTTAACATGTTTTACTGGTATAAAATGCATTGAGTATATTGAATTTTTACTTTTAATGACGAAAAAAATTTGTCACAACCCATCCTGCCCCGCCCCATCCTGCCCCACCAAGCCAAGCCAAGGATTGTAATCCCCCTCACCGCTCAAATCCTAGCTGACAGGGAGGCGGATTGGACTGTGCACGAATCTTCATTCATTGCTCTATTTCATGATTTACTAGTTTTTTTTTTTTTTAAATGTAATTTTGATTTAAAAAAATAAATAAAATTAAACTCAGTACCGATTAAAATTAAGATTTTAATCTAAATCAAAATCAACAATTAATTTGAATCATATATTTTATAGGTCTCACAACTTTTCGACCACATATTTCATCAACTTCTATCAAAATCTAAAAAAAAAATTGATTTTAATCCCCACCAAATAGAGACTAAGAATCGGTGGTGGGGGAGTTAGGGAACCAAGTTCCCGATCCCTATCCAAGCAAGGGCTTTTGCCTTTGCCCGATTACCCTACTAATTGAGGAATCTTTACACAATTAAGGCCCAGGCCATGCAGGGAAATTTTCATCCTTGGTAATTACTCTTTGCTTGTTCCATCGAAGATGTATGTCGAAAAAATTAAGATAATGATTTCATCGTCAAAAATGATATTTCTTGAATATAAAACAAAAACAAAAATTATTAATTTAATAATTTGCTAAATAAAATATACTTAGAATATGAATTATATTTGTTCGAGAATGAGGCATTCGCATGTTGCTTTTTTAAGAGCTATTCGCCCTCTGGAGAATTTGGATTAGTAGATAGTGCAACACGTTATAAGTGATGGCTCTGGTATCTAAAAACGGTAAGACAATATCCCAATGACACTTTGACAATCTCGAAAGTTTATTAAGTTCGACTTTACGTGCGGAATTATACAATTAACAAGCAACAAGTCACTTTTTAATTATTTTTAGATGATTAGTCAATCAATACAATTATCCTATGTTGGATTGCCGCAGTTTATACAGAAAAATAATAAATAATACCAATATTGTTGACAGAAACCCAACTGGGTAAAAATTCAGGACCAAACCAGTTACCTACACTATAGACAATACGAATTTATAGTAAGATGTTGCCTAACCAACTCTACTAGAGTTCCCGATCTAATTCATGTAACCTCCAAGATCAGCTGAACCCACCAGCTTCCGATTTTCTGCAATTATCTCTTCCAAGTTGAATTTCAAGAACGCCTCGTTCTTGTGTTTTTCATATGCTTGTAGTACAACCTCTCTCAACCTCCAACAGCCTATGACCTTCAACTAAGAAAATACCTTCCTAAGGGTGTTTAAAAAGTAAATGTTTTGGATTCAATGGATTTGATATTTTCCCCCCAATCTACAATTGTATAATTTCAAGAGTAAATGGATTGAATCAATACATGAACATGTTCTTGAACTTTCAAAGAATAATATGAATATGTTATAGAGAAGAGGCACAACGAACAACATCCCCCCTCCCCCTCCCCAAAATTTCGTGTGTAAGGCGTGGTGTATTTATAGTTGAAGGCAATTAGGTAGAATGGGCCGTGTAAAAAGCCTTAAAAATGAAAATTAGGTTTTTCCAAATAATACCATCGAGGGAGATCTCTATGACAAGCAAGCTATGGTGTTTCGCTCGAGCGAAGTCCAAACCACAGGCAGGCGATACAACTTCTGTTTTTACCGCTCGAGCACCATCTGGGCTATAGGCTAGCCATATTGTGGCGACATTTACTCCTTTGCTCCATACTGGAACCCTAGGACTTTTAACTTATTACTTGACCCTTTCACTTTTAAAAAATCTTTTACAACAATATTAATTTCAATCATTTTTTTCATCTAATTGCCAATTACATTAAAACTTAACAAACTCTCATTTGACATTCTGTGACAAAACCACACAAATAAAGTCAAGGTAATAAAAACACAAAACTCAAAACTCAAATGCCAAGTGTAAAAGCACGTGATACATGAAATATAGTAATATAGTCACATGATACCAAAACTTAGCTAGATTGAGACGTAACACCAATGTTAATCCAAACACCAACAAACAAATTAGTATCACAAAAATATCAAAAACTCAAACAGTTATGTAGATATGGTATGGAATGCAATGCAATCAAACAATCTCTCCCTATCGATCTATCTTACTTCAAAAATCTATTTTTCCAAATTCCAACTCAAATCTTCAAAAATCTATTGCAACAAGTTCCAAATCAAAATATTATCCTCATTTTTGTCACAAATGACGAAGGGATCGATAATTAAAAAAACTTTAGCATGCACAAGAATAATCAATGATCTCTAAACATTCTCACATACTCAGTTCAAGTTATCATGGAGTAAATTGTAAGAGTGACCCATGTATGTAAAGTCTCACTAATCATTTGTAAGCAGAACTCCTAACCTTAACATTGTGAGAAAAAACACGCTAAACATCGCTGTCAATAAGTGTTTGTATTCATCTACTTATGAAAGTCAGACCATTTAAAGCACATTAGAACCTTTAAATAAAAGCTCACTTTGTATTTTTCTTTTCTTTTCTCCCTCTGACTTCATTTTTCAAATGTTTCAAAAAAGATTTAAGCTCATTATCTTATTTTATTTTCATATCTTAAGTGCAATCTCTTCTCCATTAAGTAACTAAGATGACTCCCATAAAGAGTTTAAGGTCGGTTAACTCAAGTCAGTTGACCATAGGCACCAAGTTGTGAGAAACCCTATAGGATTAATTGCTCGTGTTAAATAGGCTCCAAATAAGAACATAAGACATTGAGCTTTTATCAGGGAATAAACTTGAGTTTAGGTCTAATAAATAAGGTTAATTCATGTTCAAAGTCACTTTACTGATGTGTGACTGAAATCACAACTCTCACACACGCGATCGAGTCTCACTAACAATATTATAGTGTGTGTAGTACAAATGGTACATGAAGACACCAATACAAAATACTCCATAATAACTTAAGAAAGTAATGAAAATTATGATACAACTCATCAACTAAACTCACACTTGATCGCACCAAGCAAATTCGAGTATTATACATAATATTCTATAAAGAGTTTCCCGCATTTTTATTTTTTTATTTTTCAATTTTTTTTATTTTTAATTTAAAACATGAATGAATCAAGTACACAAAAAAATGAAATACAAAAAAAAAAATGCATGAGAGTTCTACCTAGAAAACAAATAAACAAATGTGATGTATGCATAAATCAATGACACACAATGATAAAACACAAGCATGCATTAAAAATACATAATCGGTTAGGTATGCAAATGCTCTTACCTTTAAGAACACTGTGATCTATTTCAAAATTTTTCAGATCACTTTTCTTCATCCAAACTTGCCTAGTGACAGAAATCTTTTCGGTCATCCGTGTCGTTAACTTAGTCCATTTACTTACCTGATTAGTAAAGAAGTCAATCTGACCAATATAATCTTGATTCTTATTTCTATTTAAGTTCCGATTTCTATTTCTGTTCAAGAAATGACGACACCTTGGCTTTATGTGTCCTAACTCACGCAATGAAAGCATGTAGGGATGAACTGAGGACCAAATGTATGTAATTGTTGATATTTATTCCTAGGTTGGCGTGTCATACGCTGTCTAGTAGGCATTTGTCCTACATATTCCTTATTCTTAGGTTTAAGGCTAGGCATATGTTTAAACTGATCAGTACTAGGGACAAATGTGGTCTTGAACGTACTAGCAACATTATGATCATTTTTATTATATCTTAAACTTCTTTTATTACCAGCAGGCTTGCCCATTCCTAGAATGTTAGCTAGCTTTATAGAACCACTAGAAAAGGCAAGAAGTAGAGACTTGGAATGCTATAGGTCACTCAGAAGATTTTAACCTGGATTTCTAAGGTTTCCTTTTCAATTGTCAGCTCATTAACTCTCCTAGAGGTCTTTTCAATCTCACTAGTGAGGTTCCTAACCGGAGTATCTAAAGATTCAATCATGGATTTCAACTCACTCGGGTTAGAGGTAGATTCATTCATTGTGGGTTTAACTAATGTCAGCTCATAAGTTTGGAGAGATCCAGCAGCTCTTCCACCTTAATAGAGTATATACCCTTAGACTTTTAACATACTACTTGACCCTTTGACTTTTAAAAACTCTTTTACAGCAATATTAATTTCAATCATTTTGTTCACAAAATTGCCAATTACATTAAAACCTAACAAAATTAATGGAGTGTGGGATATAGAAGTTAAAAGTAAAAATAAGTCAAGAAGAACAAAATAAGATAGACGGTGACTATATTTATGTTTCCGAAAGATGTTGTGTCTCGAAATATGTTCTATATAGGTGAGACAATGTTCATGTGAGTATGCTATTTAGTATTATTAGTGTTAAGCATTAGTTTAAGTGGCATCGAAGTGTCATTGGTTGATAGATGATTTTAAAAATAGGTGTATGAGTCTCGTTTAAGATGACATCGCTTAAAGATACGTACATATAGACTAGTTGTGGTGCTATATGGTATTATTATGTTCAAGTTAAAGACAATGTTGTATCATAATTAGACTTCTTTTGTAACTTTACCTTTGCATTAGATTTCTTGTATATATCTCTAATCATTACATTGTGGGATTAAGATTACTTTAGTTAAGTTAGGTTTACTATTGTATCCCTATTTAGAGGGTATTCAATAAAGAGAACGAATGGTGTAACTGATTGGAAATTTTTCCATGGAAATGGCCTTTTTTCATCCAAATTTCAAATTTTAAAGTGTTTAATTGCCATTATTTCTATGTAAAATATTTTCCAATTTTTGAAAATATACTTAGATTTCCTTATTTTTGAGAAAAACACTTTCTTTGAAGGGTGTAGGTTTTTGTTTTCTCTCTCACGTACTCTTATTCATTTAATTACGTGTTCCAAATAATCGTGTGTTGCTTGGAAAACTCTCGCTATAACATATTCCAAATCGTTACATGGTTGCATTTTACAACTCAAATCACAATACTTCAATCTAATAAAAAGCAACCAAACAATCACCAACTACCTTCAAACCATCAAATCCACTAGCTCGTGAACCGATGTACCTCTTCAATCGCCGACCATCATGATAGAAAATTGTCCAACCACTTTTGTAACACCTTTATTTGTCAACATAATTTCTCCATCTCTGTAAGTTGTGCTGCTGAGTTTTTGATACTCAATAAATCCTAGGCAATGATGTTAAACCGTTTTTTGGGATTATACTTTATAGGCCTCGGCCGATGAATGAAGTGAAATGTCGACACCACAATTGAACAAACTAATTCTACAACGTATTTGAGCCATTTGAAGTAACATAATTTAATTAGTGTTACTCATAGCCCGACCCATTATCTTGAATGACTTTTTGGTCGACAACTCTTTTATGTGTTACATATTGGGCCTATATTACCTTAACATAAAGCCCACACTTAGTATTATATATGCTGCCCATTACTGTTGATCGTGTGTGTGTGGAATTGTATTGATAGCCTATGTTTGAGAGAAATAAACGACAGTTTGCCTTTGTGTTTTTTGCCTAGCTTCGTGCTCCTTGCTTTTGTGCTTCTGTTTCTTCTCATTCTTCAGTTTTTTTGGCTGATCCTTGTGGCTATAATATTCTTCATACCTAGCCCTTTGTGGGCAGCCAAGAAACCAGCCGGTTGTGGGTGTTTGGTTTGTGGTGTTGATTGGTCGAAACTGAACCCGAAAATTTGGAGATTGGAGTCCCTTCTTCAACACGTGCAAACTTAATTGTTCTAACTCATCATGTTGTATAATCTTTATTATCTGAGTTTCAAGAAGTTTAACTCGTCTCTATCAAGTATGTGATTGTGCTTTAAGCAAAAGTTAATGGTAATAGACGTTGATAGTAAATCTATGTCAACAATAAGTGTTTTGGCAAGTAATTGTGAATAGTTTGATAAATGAATACTTAGTCAAATTGAGAATCTACAACTGATAAATATCGATGAAAAATCTAGTTAATAAGAAGCGAGAATATTGATTATGCTAAGAGAGAATATGTTACAAGATTTAACGATGAATCTTTGTTGAGAATTAGAAATTCTAATTTTACAATACAAAAATCAATTAAATTGCATAAAGAAAAATAAGCATATAAGAATATGTAAGATTTATAGGTTCGCTTTTGTTGACGTTGAAAATTGTATAAGCAAAATTCAAGTCAACTCAAGGAGTGAATGCGAATTTCTTATTGTAATAACAAAGTGTTTATAAGAATGTAATACAATAATTCTTCCTTCCTAATAGTAGGAGATATTTGAAATAAGAGAAGATGCCAAAGAGTTTGTATGTGCTCGTCTCCACGTTCCTCTGCGACGTTTAGACTTTGATCCTTTTTTTATAGGGGAAATATGCATGCATGTTGCCTCTCCTGTCTTTTCACTGCAATTCCGAGCTAAGGAAGTACGGTTGCTGGTGCGATAAGATTGGTTGTCGAGCTGGATTCTGTCAGGTTTCTTTTGAGCATTAATTGCAAGTGGCCCCAGCAATTAATGCATGACTTAGAGGAGGAAGCTAACATTTTTAATTGGAGAATTATGTAGGCGCTGACGTGGGATCTTTTCAGGTGCGCTTCTATGATTGGTAACTCATATATTCTGTCAGTGATCCCTAATCATTATATTTCTTTTGCCTTGAAAGACTACACATGCTTCTTGTTGAAGGCATATATCATCCGAGCTGACCTCATGCATCCGAGCTCAACATAACATCCATTGATGACGTGGAATAGTCTGATCTTAATCACCTCGGAGATCGGCTATCAACAGTTACCCCCCAGGTCAGTGCCGACCTAGATGAGGGACTGACCTTTAAGATTTATTGGCACATTTTCCAACTTTTTGCAATAATTACTTCAATAAATGTAGGGGACACATGTCACAGAATGGCTTGTATGTGAGCTGTAGGGCAGACAGGTTCCTTCTCTCAGAAGCTTTTAATTCCAACCGTTTACTCATTTATTGCTTTATTCAGACGGTTCAGATCAAAGCTTTTGGCACTCTGACCTTTTAAATAACCATTTTCTATTTCATTTTTTCACTTTTTGCATTTTTGATCTTCCAAACTTTTGCTCTCTAGAAAATTTCCCTATCGTTTTCTTTTCCCTGAGCGAGGTCGGCTTTGTTCAGGTATTCCCTTTCACCACGAATACCTTTTAGTATTTCTATGTTTTATATATATATATATTTTTTCTGGATTTTTTAATATGAGCTCGGACGAATCCTAGGTACAATCCTGGGGTAATAATCAAGAAGAAAATATTTCTTCTTCGTCTGCTAATTCATCCTCAACCAGTTTCGGATTGCCAGGAAGTATTAACTCATGTCCCAATTGCTTCTTTCTTCCCATAACTATCTAATTCCCCTAGGAGCATGGAACAGCGGAGGAAAGCGAGGGAGGAGAGGTCACGGGTTGGTAGTGAGAGTGTGAGTCAGGAGTGGGAAGTTCATTCCATTGATATGTGGTTACAGTGGATATGTTGGCTAGCATTAGGGCTAAGTACGGCATACCTAGTTCCGTAGAATTAATAATACCATCCTCATCTGATCCAGCTAGTGCTCCCCCCTCTGGATGTGTAGGTCTTAACACAGCGGTCCTCCAGGCTGGGCCGAGGTAGCTTTTTCCAAAAATAATTAGGCAATTCTTTTCTTCCTGGGGAATAGCCCCTACCCAGCTTTATCCCAATCGATGGAGAACTCTTATTGTTACTTTGATTTTATGGAAGCAATTAGGCCATCTTGAGCTAAGCGTTTCTCAATTCAACTCCCTGTTTACTTTTAAAGAAGATGAAAAAAAACATTGGTTGGTGGTACACCAGTGTTAGGCCTAAGACAGGGGGGTCCATTAGTTTTAGACACCCCTTCATCAATTAAAGGATGGAAAGATGAATTTTTCTTTGTCCTAGGAGATTGACAATTCCATCCTTCTAAGGTGGATAGATAGGATATAGTCACAACTCTCTATCATTCCCTATGTAAGTTATAACTGCCTTTATTTTTTACCTCGGCCTTTGTATGAAAACTGTCCTTTTAACCTTTAATGTTTCTTTCTTTGCAGTTTACCGTCCTTGTCATCTGAGTTTGATCCTCTAAAGACAAACGGACTCCATCCGAGCTCTCTCAAATAGACGAAGATCTTGTAAGTTCGTGATCTCTCTGATACGAACATATTCCAGGAGGGTTTACTTCGGTCAGTGCCTCAGAACTCGTCGTCAAGTCAACCTGCTACTTCTGCTCCCACATCGAGCAGACCTCCAACTTCAGCTCCCACATCCTCTTGTAAGTAAATCTGAGTTTGGTTGATTTTGTTGACTTCGAATTTTGGAACTGATGTTTTATCACCTTTTACCTTTGGTCAAGATCAAGATATGCTAAACTTTAGAGCGGCGAAAGCGTCTGCCTTAGCTAAAGCAGCTAAGGAAAAAGAAAAAATGGTGCTTGCAGAAGTTCCTGAAGAGGTTGAAATCGAGGTCGAGGCCGAACAACCGCTTGTGAAGCGTCGCTTTTTTTAGGAATCTTCTGTACACCTACTCCAACAACGCCACCTAATTCTCCTCAGCCAGCCCCACTTGCAATCCCTACCACTGCCTCATCTTCGAGGTCGTAAGATAAATGCCCTGACCTGTAAAGGCCAAATATTGAGGGATTAATTGGGCGCCGACCTAAGGTCTTTCTAGACTATCTCCGAGCTCCTTCTCCATCCAAGGAGTCAATAGCTGCATTGCCAACTCCGTTGAGGGAATCAACTGTCCTTATGACTAGGAACTGGAATGATAGGGAGCAGTAGTTCATGGCTGACATGCCCATTGGGGAAAATATTATTTCAGATCAGCTCTATAACCACAGAGCTATCCTCTATATGATGTCGGTAGCTGAAAAGGTAAAGTTATATGTTTTTGTTATTTTTGTAATTATTGTGAAGTTTAACATAATTTTCATTATCTTTTAGACCAAAGCCAAGCTCGAGAAGATGCTTGCTTTCAGAGATAAGGTTAATGTTGTTTATGAGAAAGCGGAAGCAGAAAGGGCAGCCTTTGTTGAAAAAGAAAAGAATTACGAGGATCGTCTTAATATAATGGGAGACGAAACTCAATACAAGTTTGACCAATGAAGAAAAGTTGATGGACGAAGTTCAAGCATTGAGGTCGTGGAGGGGAGAAGGCAAGTGCCCGAGCTGAAAGTGAAAAGGAAAGAGCTGACATAGCAACAGCTAGGGCAACGATAGCCTTAAAAAGGGTAAAAGAGGCTGAGCTAAGGGCTATTAAAGCAGTGGAAGAATGGAGGGCTTCTCCAGAGTTTGATGCTTTATCTCAATACGCTTATGTGCTTGCCCTATGAGAAATTATTATGTATATCAATAAAGAACGGCCAGATTGGAATACTGAGTTCTTGGCGGAGGCATATAAGGAGCTGAAGGAAGAGCTGAAGTAACTATCATTAGCGGCGGGAGTTTGGATGATGCCTGCTGAAGATGATGTAACTCACGAATACGTGCCTCCTCAGGACCCCCTAGCTCAGTAGTTCTTATGTAATTTAGATTTTGGTTAAAAACTTTAAGAATTTCTAAACAACTTTTGTAGCTTTTGATTTTGTTTTGAATGAAACTTTAATTTTGTCTATGTCAAATACTTAATTTCAGCAATGATTTCGTGTATTTTTCTGATCTTGAGCATTTTGCAATGCATATGGCCTTTCTTTATGTCGTTTTACTAACCACCCATTCTCTCAAGATATCGTACTAAGTGTAATGACAAATGCGACCTTAGTTTGATCCTTTACTTATAAACAAGTTTTGAGAAATCTCTTTCTTTCATAGGAAATTTTTCTGAGTATTTAAAACATACTCAACTCGACCTATCATGAGTAAGGGCTTTGATATTTCCCTTAAGAATTTTCACTAAGTGTTGCAGTACATGCAACCTCAGCTCGGCCTACTTATAAGTAGGGCTTTGATATTTCCTTGAGGAATTTTCACTAAGTGTTACAGCACATGCAACCTAAGCTCGGCCTACTCATAAGTAGGGCTTTGATATTATGACGCCATTTATATAAAACACACTTTTATTATGGATGATCATGTGATACATAATACGATTACATCTTTACAGGTAATATTTTTTTAGATGCTCCGTATTCCAGCGATGTAGTAGGGGTCTCCCCTCCATATCCTCCAATTCATAGGCTCCCCTAAGTAATACTTTAGTTACTTTGTAAAGACATTCCCAGTTAGGTCCTAAGGATCCAGAGTTGATCTCTCTTGTGGCCAAAAAGACTTTTCCTAATACAAGGTCTCTAACTTCAAATTCTCCCTTCTTCGTTTTTTTATTGTAGTACCTTCAATTGCGTTCTTTGTACACCACATTTCTGATTTCTGCCATATCCCTTTTTCTTCTATCAAATCCAATTCCCCTCGTAACACTTGTTCGTTCCTGTCTTCACTATATGTCAAAGTTCGAATTGAAGGGATTTCGACTTCAGGTGAGATGATAGCTTCCACCCGAGAGGCTAAAGAAAAAGGAGTTTCTCCAGTACTGCTTCTGGACGTGGTGCGATAAGACCATAGCACATAGGAGAGTTCTTCTGCCCATCCTCCCTTAAGATTATCAAGCTTTGCTTTCAACGTATGCTTGTGATCTTATTAATAGCTTCAACTTAGCCATTAGCCTGATGGTGATTTAGCGTGGAGAAATGCTTTTGTATTCCAAGCTTTTTACTGAAATTTATAAAGCGGACATTGTCAAATTGCTTCCCATTATCTGATACGATGGAGTGAGGTATTCCAAATCTGCATATGGTTGACTTCCATATGAATTTCGTAGTTTTGTACTCGATTATTTTGGCCAGTGGTTCAGCTTTGACCCACTTGGTGAAGTAATCAACTGCCACGATTGCAAACTTGGTGCCTCCCTTTCTCGTTGGCATGGGACAGATTAAATAGACCCCTCATTTAGCAAAAGGTCATGGTGCCATTACATAATTCAACTCTCCAAGTGGGAGGTTGATGTTGGGAGCAAATCGCTGGCATTTGTCACATTTTCTCGTAAATTCCAATGTGTCATTTTTCATGGTTGGCCAAAAGTTTCCTTGTCACATGATCTTGTGAACCAATGATTGTCCTCCAGCGTGGTTTCCACATATTCCTCCATGTACTTCTTCCATGGTATTTAGTGCTTCTTCTTTATTCAGACACCTAAGCAGGGGTACAGAATATCCTCGCTTATATAGAATACCGTTAATCAGCGTGTACCTTGCTGCCCTTATTCCTAGCTTTCTTGCCATGATAAGATCTTCAGGGTAAGCACCAGTTTGCAAGTACAAAATGATCTTATCCATCCATGTTGGTTTGAGGTCGATAGTCATATAAACAGCCTCGGATTCCTTAATGGTATGGCAACAAATCCTCTCTTCTGGGATACTATCAAATCTTTCAATCCCTTCACTTGTTACCAACTGAGCTAGAGCGTCAACATATCCATTTTGAGTTCGTGGAACTCTTTCGACCTGGATATTCTCAAAATTCTTTAGCTCCTTCTTAACGAGCTAAAGGTATTTGTTCATTATTTCTTTCTTTTGCTTAGTAGGCTTCATTGACCTAGTTTACTACTAGTTGAGAGTCACTGTATGCAATCAAGTGGGCAATTTTCATCTCCTTGGTCATTCGTAGGCCAGCGATGAGGGGTTTCATATTCGACTTCGTTGTTAGGCGCATAGAAATCAAAGGCAGTGCTTCGCAAAACACCTGTTGGTTTGGACTTATCAACACAATCCTAGCTTCAGCTCGTTCGTCTGTAGAGGATCCTCTACAAAGAGTTTCCAAGGCATGTGAGGATGTGATTCTTCTTTGGGGTCTGAGCTGAATTCAGCGATGAAGTCAGCCAGACTCAGACCTGGGCTTTTATGGAGATGTGTGGTTTATACCTTATGTTGAATTACTCGAGTTCAACTGACCACTTTACCATCCTTCTTGATGTATCGGTTTTTGTAGCACTTGCCTTAATGGATAATTGGTTGAGACTTCGATTGGATGTTCCAAAAAATAGGGGTTAACTTCCGAGCTATCGTAATAACCACGTAAGCTAACTTTTCCAACGGGGAATAACGGAGTTCAGCTTCATATAGGGCTTTGCTAATGTAATAAATAGGGTGTTGTACTCCCTTCTCCTCCCTAGTCAGCACTGCACTAACTATATGTTCAGATACTGCTAAGTAGAGTAGAGTAGTATTTCTTTTATCTTTGGCTTTGAAGCACTGGTGGTTGTGCCAAATGTGACTTCAGCTGGTCAAATTCGAGCTAGCATTCGAGTGTTCACTCAAATCTTTTTCCCTTTCTTAATACGTTAAAGAAAGGCTTGCATTTGTCTGTTGATTTTGACATGAAGCAGCTAAGGACAGCTATTCGCCCAGTTAAGCTCTGAACTTTCTTAAGCCTAGCTGGGGGACGCATTTCAACAATGGCCTTTATCTTTTCTGGGTTGGCTTCGATCCCTTTTCGGTTTACCATGTATCCCAGAAATTTCCCTGAGCTTACACCAAAGGCACATTTTTGGGAATTCAGCTTCATTCTGTATGTCCTTAAAATTCCGAACATCTCAACATGGTGTTTTGATGATTCCTAGCATCCGTGCTTTTAACCAACACGTCATCAACATATACTTCCATGGTCTTACCAATTTGCTTGGCAAACATAGAATTAACCAAGCGTTGGTAGGGTACCCCAGCATTCTTGAGGCCAAATGGCATCACCTTATAGTAGTAAAGACCTCGATCGGTAATGAAGGCTGTGTGTTCTTGATCAAGTTCATACATGGGGATCTGATTGTAACCTGAATATGCACCCATGAAACTAAGTAAATCATGCTCGACAGTAGCATCTACCATCTGGTTTATTCTCGGTAGTGGAAAACTGTCTTTGGGACATACTTTATTTAAGTCGGTGAAGTCGATACACACTCTCCAATCCCCATTATTTTTCTTGACCAAAATGGGATTGGCAATCCATTTTGGGTATTTTGCCTCTCGGACAAATTCATTCTGAAGCAACTTTTGTACTTCCTTGTTTAGAGCCTCATACCGTTCCGAGTTTAAAGGTCGACATCGCTGTTGTTTTGGTCGTATCAGAGGGTCAATTCATAATTTATGACACATAATTTTTGGGTCAATCCCTTTCATGTCGGAGTGTTCCCAAGCAAAGACATCAAGGTTTTCTTGAAGAAAACTGATGATCTGACCCCTTAGTGGAGGTCGCAATTCATGACCTATCTTCAGCTCTTTTTTAAGGTTATCTGTCCCCACCTTGATAACATCTAGCTCTTCCATAGGTTCTCCTACTCGTACTTTCAACTATGGATCCAGTGAGCTCGATGAGGATTTTGTCCTGTATGCCATGCAGATCCTTGGAGGGTAGTGAGTCCTTTTCCCTTTCAGATCAACAACTACCTCACATTTAGCATCAATGTCTTTGTTTCCTTTGACCTATCCTGTACCATGAGGTGTGGAAAATCTGATGGAGTAATGGTACATTGATACTATTACCCTGAGGTCAAACAGCAAAGGTTGTCCCATAATAGCATTATAAGGGGACTTTGAGTTTAGAACCATAAATTCCACATTTACTTTAGTTCGGCGAGGGGACTCTCGGAGCTTAACATGGAGTTTAATCACTCTGTTTGCTCCAGAAGGACACCATCAAGTCCCAAAATTAAATTTGGATATAGTTGTAGAAAACCGAGTGGAATTCCAATTTGTTCCAAGGTGTCTGCGTAAATTATGTTGAGGGAGCTCCATGTATCTACTAGCACTTTGGGGATGTTGACTTTGGGGAGAAACATAAGGATAACCAAGACTCCAGAATAGGGATTTGGATCCACTACTTTTTCTTCGAACAAGAACTGGTCGTCTTTTACTTTTTTGCGGTGTTTTTCTATAATGTTGATCTCAGTCAAGTAGGCTGTAATGGGTCTTTTAAACCTCGAGCCCCCTGCTTGCTGGGAATGTTGGCTTTTCAGCATTCGAACTTGGGGATTAGGTAAGTCGACGTTACAAGCTCTAGCTTCAACCTGGTTTCCACGTATCACACCTGGACCACTTGGTGTTGGGAACTTAAGGAAATAGGGGTATATTGAGGTGGCAGCTTGCGGTTCATGCAGTATAGGCCTCCATAGTATAGCATTATAGTTTGAAGGTAGATCCACAACAATGACATCCGCCAAGATCCACCTTTGGCAAAGGGGTTTGCCTAACTCCACACTCAGTACAATTTATCCTCGGGCTTCAATAGGATCTCCGAAAAATCCTTGTAATCTTCTGGAATACGGTTGGAGATAACGTTCCTTGATCACCATTTGTTCCAAAGTTCTAGAGTATAGCACATTTATCGAGCTCTCGTTGTCTACTAAAGTTCGATGTATCTGCACTCCTGCAACGGTCATGGCTATGACTAGCACATCACTTTGATCTTGTAGGACCCCACGTGTATCTCCTTTCGAAAATCCAAACCATTCTAGGTATGGCGAGGTGCAGACCACCGGCTCTGGAGGCAATACACTATAGTCTACCAAATGCGAGCATTACGTGCCATTCTGCGTCGAGCTCTTCGTAACCCTTCAAGAATTGATTTCCACTTATCGAGGTTTTGATTTCAGGTCGATGTTGGGTATTATGAGTTTGAGGTCCGGGTCGAACTTGCGGGACTATTCCTTGTTGGTTAGGATGTTGAGTTCCAGCTGAATTCGCTTCTCGAGATTTGGCTATGAACTCATGCAAATGACCTCGTTGAATGAGTGACTCCACCTCTTCCTTTAATTTTCCGCCGTGATCGGTATCATGTCCTGTTGTCCTATGGTAACGATAGCACTTCCCTTGATGTTTCCCAATTGGTTCCTTTTTCTGAAGTGGAGGTCGGCGAAAGGTTTCTTTTTTTTCCTACCTGTAAGAAGATCTTTTCCAAAGTCGCATTCAATGGGTAATATTCACGAAATTTGTCGAGATATGGCCTTGTGTTCACGAAAATATGTTTCGGATTTAAATTACCGCAAGTGCACGGTTCGTTGACAAGTAATAAAGTGGAAATCCTAAAATTTCGAGTATCGTTCCCACGAGGATTGGTTTAATTTGATTTCTATTACCGAGACCTTAACCGAATCTATAAAACTCA
>CAIGRO010094503.1:0-13004 GCA_903798355.1 Fraxinus baroniana | reverse complement strand
CAAGTTCGTGGGCTCTGAAACTACAGAAATTGAGCATTTGAAAGGCTGAGTTGAAAATTTGTGACATGGGTTTGTTCTTAATGAATTAAATTGCAAGATGATTGGTTTTAAGGGTGGAAATGAAGGCCTGAAAAAATGACTTATGGTGAAAATTGAAGTGGGCAGATGAGAAGTGGAGAATTTGGTTTGGGGAAGCACTTGAGCAGAGAAATTAGTGCGGTTGTATACAAGAGCTTCTAGTAATTGGAAGAGAAACAGAGAATTTTGGATTGTGGTGTGAACTTGAGATTGGAGTGGGCGCGGCCGCTGGCAATTAGTGGCGGTGGCCGGTGGTTGGTGGGGGAAGAAAGAGATGAATTTAATTTTTTGGTTTTCTAATTTAATTATTTTTTAGTTTTATTGTCAAGCTTGCGATTTAGATCATCAAGATTCAAATTTCAATTATTTTGGTCCATTAAGTTTCAATTAAAATGAAAAGGTCCTTCAGTGACCATTAGTGAAACTGGACGTAACTTCAGTGACCGTTAGTGTAAGTTTTAAACTTCAGTGACCATTTGTGAAATTAACCCATTTATAAACTAGTTAAACAGATGCTTATTTATTTATTTATTTTACAAAAATAACTTTTTTTTTTTTTTTGAAAAGGCCCTCCAAATTTTCGCCTAAGTCCCCTAAGTTGAATCGGCTCTATTTTTTATTCTTCTAATTTGACTCAAATAGAAGAGAAAATCTTGGTCTCTTAAACACGAAGAGAATAACAGCTCGGCTCGGAGAGTGAAATTTTCTTACAAATCGTGAAAGAAAAAGTTCTGCAACAATCATTTTAATGAGATCAGTGCTATTTCTGTAAATTGTCTGATTAATCTCGTCTATTCGATTAAAGGACTTCTTCAAACCGGTCCATTATAAAAAATTCCCAAAAGTTCAACCCACACGAACGAACACGCACCATCACCTGAACTTCATCGATATTGAGAAATGAGAGCTTGCGCCAATCTTTGCCGGAGAAACCTGTGCCATCTATGGCGAAGCAGTAGACAGTACTGTACAGAAAATAGCTCCAAAGTCAAAATCTTTGACCGGAATCTCAAACGCAAACAAGTTTGGCTTCTTTACATCACACACGTGCATTTTCCTTTTTGCTCAAGATTGAATTTGATCTTCTTTTTTTTTTTTTTTAAATGTTCAATTTTTACAGCGTGATAGAGCTGCGTGGTTGATGCGTCCAAATGATTCTTTGCTGGATACCGTGGCAGAAAATCTACTAGATCGCTTGGAGGTACTTATTTACCGCTAGAATTGTGTATAGCCTAGTTGGATTTTTATATCTTATATTCCAATATAAGTGAACTTAAGTTGTACAGAAGTGTAATTCATCAATATTTCTTGGATTAGTATGCTGTGATAGAGTGATTTGAGAATTGCCTTCATCTCTTCATAGCACATGCATCTACCTGCACACGCATTTCCTCTGCCTAATTCAAGTGGAACTGTCGATTGTTGCCTTTTTTCTACATGAAATTATTCATCTCTCTTATTTGGTCTAATAATTGAAAGATTGTGATTTCTTCATTGGGGATTTGATTCCCAGACAGGCACACTTTTCACCATTAATGATTAGCATTTACAAATTTTCTCCATGGCCGACATTGATGTTGCCAATTATCATAGTTCCTCTGGTAACTGGTGCTGCATTTTCTTTCTACTAAAACTTTCATCAATGTAGACCTTGGTTTCTCTTTTAAGAAAAAGAATGACAAGATTTAAGTGTTAAGAACTTCATAGACATAGAGATAACTATATGCATATGGGTCCATGTATGTGCATTCATGTATTTCAAGTTTTGTGGAAACATGTATATGTAGGGTTTTCAAGCCAAGTAATGTGTAAATGAATAGGAGATACAGCAATGAGTAGAAGACTTCTAGTGGCATATATCTAGCTTAAACAGATAATGGGTGTTACAACTAATGTTAAAGTGGGATGATGGCTAGCTGTTGAGAAGAGATGTGTCTTGATTTTCACTCCATATCACTTGGCAGGTTAGAGGAAATAATGAAAATGGAAATCTAAATTTATCTACTTGACCTATAAGTAATTAAAAATAAAAATATACAAAAGGTAAGTGATATTGCTCACATATAATAGGAATTACTTTGTAAAAAATTCTTCTCCTTCCATTGCATTGGCATATGTAGTTATATTGAAGTTCATGGCACCTAAACAATATAGATATACGGAATCGAAGTTAGCTTGCTGCAGTTCTTATTTCTTGTGAAGGATAATGCTTCTTGAATCTTATTTTCTACGTGCCATAAGAAGTTCTTCCCGGAAAATGAACTTCATCTTCTTGAAGTTGAACATTCCGTCCTTTTGTGTTTGTAGGATTGTAAAAGGACATTTCCTACAGCATTATGCATGGGAGGTTCATTAGAAGCAATTATGCGTTCAATACGTGGGCGTGGTGAGAATTTAAGTTTGTGTCATCAGTTTACCTGCAACTGTATAAATGATTCTGCATATAAAATGTAAAAAAATCATGAAGCTGAACAGTAGGAAAACTAGGTTTTATATATGTAGAATGAAGCTTTATAGAATGACTAAATTGTTTCCTTTTTATTCATCAGAAGCTTTAGCATTTAGCTTTATATATTCCCTTCAGGTTTATTCAAGGAAGCATTCATTCACTTTTGTGGTCTAAAGTAAATGGAACTTGTAGTCCACGACATAAGATTCTCTTAGGAGTAAATAATTTTTGATACTTTGAAGTAAAAGTTGGGATTGGATAGATAGGTTCACCCTACTCTAGCTAGGAGTGTGTAGTTTTATTTCCTATGGATCCTATACCCTGGAGACTCTAAACTTGTTTTGTAATTAGAAAAAGTTCCATCTATTAACAACGTCGTGTCTTCTTCCTTGTCAGGTGGCATTGAAAAGTTAATAATGATGGATGCTTCATATGACATGGTGAAATTATGTAAAGAAGCTGAACAAGATTTGCCAAACAAAAATGTCGAAACATCGTTCATTGTTGCCGATGAAGAGTTTTTACCCATAAACGAATGGTAATTTGCTGTCCTTATTGATGCATGTACCGGTGAAGTGGGACCCTTTATGTAGTAGATTCATAAGATGTATTTTATGATAAGAATTTCTCATTTAAAATATGTGCTGTGGATGTCTAGTTCTTTGGATCTGATTATTAGTAGCTTGGGACTTCATTGGACAAATGATCTTCCTGGAGCCATGATACAGGTTTTTGCTTCTCCATTTGGTGTTATTAACTTGATATTATTCTGAAAAGTTCCCCTATTGATGTTACTGATGAATGAATTGTTGCTGCTGGTGAATCTACTCTAAATGTTGTTGATTAATGGGTTGGTTAGGTAGTAGACATATTAACTAGAATGTAAAGGAAATTGAAAAGTGTATTAGAGAAATGAATATATGTATTGAATTGAAGACTGCAAGAACAATTATTATGTAATGAACAATTCGAACAGCAAAGGAATGAAATAACACTCCCAGACTCTTCGAGAGGCCTAACTCTCATCACGACACTCTACTTCTCTGCATCCTTCTAAAGCCTTTCCCCCATCACATTTATTGACATTTCTCCCCCAAGACTCAATTCCCTAATTTACCCTTTTGAACTAATTTACTATTAACTACTCGAGCTAAAAGTGAAATTAATCTGCTTTATTGGTTGTGACCGTGCTGATTATCTCCATTTTCCTTTATTGGGTGTCTATCATTACCCTCGCCTCAAAATCCACGTTGTCCTCAAGGTGGAAGGGTGATCCAACTTTAAAATTCGGAATCCCCTTTAGATGAACCATTTTTTGGTAAAAATCCTCGCCACAGTAGATGTCGAAGTAGGATTTTTAAATCCAGAAATAGTTAAAAAGTTCTGGCGCTGGCCACCAAAGATTAGAATATTATCCATAAAAATTTCATAGCCAGTCACACCCCTTTGCGAACGTTCCAAAAAATGAACAAAAGTGATAGGCTCGTGTCTGTGGTCTGCTGCTCCAATTGACCATCCCACTCTGCTAAAATGAAGTTAGTTGTAGCTCTACAATCAATCAAGACTATTACGAACTGCCCCAAAACCGAGCCCCTAATTTTCATGGTTTTTGGTGTGGTAAGACCCACACCGAAATTGAGTGACAACTCGACCAACTCCTTTAGTTCGTGATATTCTCCCTCTTCTGACCCATCTAATTGATCATCCCGACACCCTCTTGAACCAATAAGATCTACAGCTCCTTATTTCGACGTATGACCCAGTCCTTTATCCCTTTGGATCTGTAACTCTAAATCTATCAGCTTTTTGAAGGGTGTCGCACCTTGAGTCGTCGTCGTCGGACGGGTTAAAGAGGTTGTGGCTGCCTTCTGATGAATTGTGTGGGTCTGAAGAATGTTCTGGCGATATGGCTTAGAGGTGTGGGTTGGATTGATTGCCTTAATTTTATTCCTAATTGGGCTGTAATTTTATTTACTTAGAGCCTAGTTCATTAATTCATGTCTACTTTCCCCACCTTAGGCCAAATCCACAATATGGCCCAAATAATGACGTTGTAGCCTTCTGCCATTAGTACATGACATGGGTTTCAACCCATCAACCACGTTGCCCTGTTGAAACTCCTCTGAAAACGTCTGTAAAGGGGCGATCTGTTTTTCGAATAACCTCTGATGACCCCCGTGATTTCGGCCAGCTTTGATTTCCCCAGATTTAAGTGGAGTTTTAGAGGTGATGGTGATTTCGGCCGAAGCTTCTTTTGCCTTTTTTTTTCTCCTTCTCCCTTTGCTCCGACATGGCGGATTTCTTCTCCTCCGACAACAATCCTTCACCAACTTTGTTTACCGAATGTTCTACTCGCCATGGCTTCCCACTTTTATTCCTATTTTCCATATTTGCGGCCACCTCATCCAACTTAGGCAGAATTTCATAAGCAAAGGTATGCTCCGATGAGTTCTCTCCCATGAATGGCCGAAATCTGATTATCATTCGCTCTTTCAATTCTTCCAATGTTTGCACGGGTCGACGAGAATCTAGCCATTGAAACCAATCCCATGATTCACCATCAAACACGTTGTGGCAGCCTCTATTTTCTCCGCCTCCGATAATTGATTTCTGGAGAAAATCTTCTCCGCCTCCGACACCCATCGATCTGCGTTTTCTACATAGAATATTGATGTTTTTAGCCGGCCGTAATGAATCCAGTCCAGAATCCCTTGCTCGATCTCCACCTATATGTCGCATCATCATCTGATCAAATCGATTGAATAACGAGCTCCATTTCTTCTCCAATTCCTTGCTGGATTTGGTTTCCATCTGCCCAGAAATGAGTGCTCTAATACCAATGTGATAAGTTCCCCTACCGATGCTACTGATGAATGAATTGCTGCTGCTGGTGAATCTACTCTAAATGTTGCTCATTAGTGGATTTGTTAGGTAGTAGACGTATTAACTGGAACATAAAGGAAATTGAAAAGTGTATTGGAGATATGAATATATGTATTGAATTGAAAATTGCAAGAACAATTATTATGTAATGAACAATTCGAATAACAAAGGAAATAACACTCCTAGGCTCTTTGAGAGGCTTG
Organism: Fraxinus baroniana; assembly: GCA_903798355.1. NCBI lineage: Eukaryota > Viridiplantae > Streptophyta > Magnoliopsida > Lamiales > Oleaceae > Fraxinus > Fraxinus baroniana. Next base: position 7,391 of record CAIGRO010094503.1, on the reverse strand, counting down.
ACTTTCCTCAAGACACTCTACTTCTCTGCATCCTTCTAAAGCCCTTCCCCCTTCACTTTTATTGGCATCTCTCCCCCAAGACTCAATTCCCTAATTTACTCATTTGAACTAATTAACTATTAACTACTTGAACTAAAAATGAAATTAATCTGCTGCATTGGTTGTGACCACGTTGATTATCTCCATTTTCCTTTATTGGGTGTCTATCACATTCCTACCTTGAAATGCCTTACTACTTTCTTCATTGTTGAATCCCTTTCTGGATTTAGTTATGTCATCAATTTTGCAAATTGAAATGTCTACTCATTAATAGTCATCAATGATTCTTACTTATATTTTTTTAATGGCAGAGTAGATTGGCTTTAAAGCCTGATGGCCTATTTTTGGCAGCTATTCTCGGCGGAGAAACGTTGAAGTTGTAACTTCATATTTTTGTGAAGCTTTTCTGTTCTTATAACTGAATGAAAGGCCTAATTGTTTCAAAATATCCTTCTGTTATCCAGGGAGCTGAGAATAGCATGCACTATAGCACAAATGGAGCGTGAAGGAGGCATCAGTCCGCGGTTATCACCCCTGGCACAAGTATCTTCTTAAACTGTGTTTTGTGGCATGAACCTCAATTTCCTGAAAGTTTAAATATTATTTGGTCTGTGTCAATCTTTTACAAGCGTTTGAATACATATTTGAGAAGGAACAGCATGAGACTACATTGGCATGATATGATCTTGATCAAATTATATGATATCCTCTATTTCCAATTACAGCCATCTTCAAATTTAAATGACCTCTCTAATAATCTTCAAAGTTTAAAAGGGAACATCCTCCATTTTCTGTACCATTTCAAGGCACTGTCTATTCGGAGGGTTGTTTTTTGGTGTGTTCTTGATTTTCAATATTGTTATCATAGCCAAATTCTTTTGATTTAAACAACTAATCCTTTGCATACTATCTCAAGATGCAAGTGCAGTAGTTACCAATGTACGAGATGTTTATACATTGATAAATAATCGCTGCAATATGGTATACTGGGCAGCTGAATATTTGGTTAACATAATATGTCTCTCTTGTTTCTTTTACTTACAACCTGTTTGAGCCCCATTTTTTTGCCCAAAATATTTTGAAATTTTGATAGAGAATGTGTGGCTAAAAAATAAGAAAAAGTTTTAGATTTACGTGTAATATTATTTTATTGAAAAATGTGTGGTTGAAAACAAGAGCAATAAAAATGTATTTTGAAAATAATGGGGACCAAACAATGGCTTAGTAATAATATAATAATCACTGCAATGTGGTATACTGGGCTGCTGAATATCTGGTTAGGATAGTATGACTCGTTTGGTGTCTTCTAATTAGCAATACAGTTGATGTATCATACTCTTGTTCACGTCAAATCTAATGACATGAATCATAATAAATAGGCATATCGATATATACGATTGATCTGGAACAATCTTAAATTATTTTTTTATTTGATCCTGGAATTTGCACAAGTAAAATCTTGAACATGCTTTCATGGGCGATTATACCAAATGGAATTTCCACAAGTAAAATCTTGAACATGCTTATGGGGGTTTTTAGGAGACACTTTGATTGGCCTTATAGGTGCGTGATGCTGGCAATTTATTGACTAGGGCAGGCTTCACTCTTCCTGGAGTTGACATCGATGAATACACTGTGAGATATGATAGTGGTATGCCTTAATGCTTACGGTTGACATGCTCAAATCATCACATTGTCATACCTATTTGCTTTTGTAGCTTTATCCATATGTCTTCCCAACCTTGTTTGAATAAGAAGAGGTTTAGTAGAATGGTTGATTAGAAGACTAAAAAGGAAGCCAAGCAGACCAGAATTGAATTTCTTAATACGTTGAGATGCTTTNCATCTTCGTGCTATGGGAGAAACAAATGCTCTATTACAAAGCAGCAAAGTAAGATTCCTTTCAACCTTGTTCATAGTTAGAGTCAACAATTTTATTGTTGTTTCCAAGTTCTAAAAGCATCCAGTTTTTTTGTTTTTCAACTGAATTCTGGTATTTCTGATCCCCACTCACTCAAATACTTGATCTCAAATGGGTCAGATTTTGAAGAGAGAAACGGCCCTGGCAACTGCTGCTGTTTATGAGTCCATGTTTGCAGCAGAAGATGGCACCATCCCAGCAACATTTCAGGTCACTCTACAGTCTATTACACTAAATTTTGCCTTGTGGTTGGCAGAGAAGTTACAGAAAATGCTTTCTTGCATAGCATGCACCAACTTGTTGCTACCCACTTCCAAATTGTGGCATTTGATGTCAAATTTAATTTTCTTTTTCTTTAGCGTAATATATTTGTCCATGCTTGTTAAGGTTATATACATGACTGGATGGAGGGAACATCCTTCTCAACAGAAAGCTAAAACGAGAGGATCTGCCACAATATCATTCAAGGACGTCCAAAAGCAATTTGGTGAAGGAAGTTAGCACCAGCCAACTAGAGTAAGGTGGAGTTCATTTTTCTGTTCTGTTCTCTTCTTTTTTCGGTGGTGGGGGGGCCTTAATTTTTGTGGTTTTTCTCAAATAATTTGTTTATGTTCATGAATTGATTGTAAGCTCTTAATCTGTTGTTTAGGTGATCCCGAATTTGTTAATATATTTCCATGAAACAGAAATAATGCATTTGAAGTCTGCATGCTAGAATCATAATTTTTTCTTGTGGATTAACAAGATATTCCTTGTAAATAGGTCGCATGCGTCACCAAATTTATGTTGTTCTTCATTTGATCAACCATCTTCAGAAGTTTCAATTTAGTTACTCATTTTCATTTTATGTTACTGGTTAGTCACTCTGCCCATTGCTTGTCGTGTCCGCTCGTGCACGTGGCTGATTTCTAGCTAGTAGATGCTGTCTATCCTAAAACATTATTCTTGGACGATCTTGAACACATTTTTCCTTTTACATAATACTAGTCTTTGCCCTTGCAATGCACGGGTATGGTTATTTTGAAGGTAATGTTAGTGCGCTAAATGTGTTGGGTTATTATGAAGTACACCTTGTTTTGTACATTTGAATAAAATAAAAAGGAAAAAAAATGAGTAAATCTAGCATAAAAACCCTTGCAATGAACTGAGAGAAAGATCTCTAGCAAAACTACATCTCCTATCCCCTACTTCACATGAATAGCTGGAGCTCTTACCAATCTAAATTAGAGATTATTTCACACATGGGTGGAATCAAACTTTGTCAACAGCATTTTCAAAACTTTCTCCTCGGTCCAGGTTGAAAATAAATATCTCAAGTCCAGAAGTCATCGAAGACAATGTCTCCAAATTCCTGCATTTTGAAAGAAATTAGGGCGTGTTCGGTAGAGATTAAAATCGGATTAAAATTGAAAAACTAGTCATTATTGTTGACTTTTATTACACGAGTGAGATTTAATAATGGTTATATTTTCAATTTTAATTGGATTTTAAACACGCTCGTAATAATGAAATAAAAATTGAAAACTCTAGTATTGGTCAAAGTACAAAACAACCCCTAAATTTACAATTACTTGAGAAACCACGACATTGCTAACAACAAACGAAAACTCACCAAATGTTGTTGACTGCCTCTGAAGGAGGCGAATACTTGCTCCATCCATATTTGCAATAACCCGAGCCATCTATGATAAAAATAAATTGGAAATGAATTGGCCATTAATCGTTGGAGAATTGCATTTGAAAAAATTGTAAATCATGAAAGAAAAGATATTCAGGATGTTAAGTTACAGTAATATGAATATATGATGAATGAAATTAGAAATGGTTTGACAAAATTTAAGGCACAAGAGAATAATAATATTTAAGAGGTTAGATAAAAAAAAAAAAAAATTGAAACACATAAAATTTGTTTTCTGGAAATGTACATAAACAAATACGAATGTCTCACCCAACATGCAAAGATGAATAATTATGGAATTTGGAAAATGAATAAGCTAATTATGAATGGGAAAGTAAATTTGGAAAAAATAAATAAATAAATAAAATCTGCAAGGAGTAAACTCATAAGAATTAAATATGTTAGATAACTTCACTTTTTGAGCAAGATATGCAATGAAAAGATCACAAACTAGTATAAAAATATGTGAACATTATAATTATGTACTGGGGAAAAGTGAGATGAAATAATATATAAAACATTAGAAAGTTATTTGTAAAGCAATAATTCGAGCTTCTCTTATAACTGTTTCTCATCTTTTCTTCTAATTTTTTGTAAGTTATTCCTTGTAAGTTTGATAACTTCATTGACGACTTTGATTGCATAAATTCATGACGTATTTAAACAATGGACCAGGAAGCTATGTTGCAGCAATATATATACAAAAATATAATAAATGAAAAAGCAGAAAATAACAATAAGAGTACTATTAATCTCAATCATAATATACAAAAGAATCAAGAAAAAAGAAGTAAAAAAATATTCAATATGAGTTATACGTTACTAATTTTTAGAGCAAATTCTAATCATATGTTAATGGATTTTCATTCTATGATATTTAATCTCGGATAAGAGGAAGTGAGAAATGGGAAACATAAGAAAGTATATATGAAAGTGATATAGTTTTATGGATGTATGAAATAAAGGATATCCTTGTAAACAACATTCTTAGTACACGTAATTGTAAATTTTTAGAAGATGATGGTTTCGGCAAAACATTTATAGATGTACTTGTTCTTGCTCTTAATAATACTACATAAAGTTGACCAAGAGAAAAATCAGGTTCTAAGATACAAACCAACAAAATAAAATGTTTGATCATACTGTGATTTGTTTATTGTCATTTCAAGATATGATTTATTTGGAAATTGAGTCATTTTAAATGGAATTGAGTTTTGATCAGTCTTAAGTGATATAAAAGGAATCCTTGGTAAAAAAAAAAACATGTTTTCCGCAGTTCTCACCGATTGTGATTTCAGCAAGAATTATTCTTCTCAAATTTTTGAAAATAATACGTGTCTCATTGCATAACCCTTCAGAATGATTAATATTACGCAATAACATCATATAATAATTTACCTTAAAATCAATTCATGTGGTAGAATATCATTTGAGGTTAAACTACTTAAGAAATTTTCTTGCAAGCTTTGTTCTGATTTCTTAATTGCTCCGTCGAAACTAAAATATGTGAAAATTTGACTTGAAATTTGTTCAAGTAAACTTCTGCTAATATGATACAAATTCATTTGTAGGTATAAGAATAACTCGATTTGCTGTCACATGTAAATTATCAACCTATGGTTCAATTTCCTGTAGAGAATCTACTTTAACAATTTGTGTAGGTATATTTTCATGTAGATAATCATCTATCATATAATCATTAAATTTATCCCATAATAAGTTTGGATGAAAGCATAAGTAGTCTAGCAAGTAGTCGTCTTAAAGANACATGTAAATTATCAACCTATGGTTCAATTTCCTGTAGAGAATCTACTTTAACAATTTGTGTAGGTATATTTTCATGTAGATAATCATCTATCATATAAGCTTTAAATTTATCCTACAATAATTGTGGATAATTAGGGTTGCAAAGCATAAGTAGTGTAGCAAATAGTCGTCTTAAAGAAGCTGGCATTTCGTAAATAATGGTTTCAGATAGACATAGAAATGAAAATCGAGAGTGCAATGACTCAACTGGACATAAAGAGGAGCAATGATTGGATAGAAGTGAAAATGAAGGAAAAGAAGGAGCTTGTGGAAAGTTTAGGGGCTAAAATGCCATTGGCCCCAAGGAAGCTCCAAGGTGCACACCCTTGCCTGCAGGCGAGGTGCGCGCTCCAGACCAAGGTAGCCTCGACTAAAACTGCCCAATCTCATAAGGCGCCTCAAGGACAAAATGGGAAAAAATTGACTTATCTATTTTATTTTGGTAATAATTTAGGGAAATCTTTTTAACATATAAAAGAGGAAAATTTCGTGACTTTGGTGAAGAGCCATATTTGGGGCAAAAAAAGAGAGAATTTCCATCGAAGAAGGAGGATTTCATCATTTGGGTTCGGATATGAAAGTTTGAAGTGACGATTTCCAGATTTTCTTCACATTTCTATGATTCGGGTGATGACTTCCTTTTATTTTCTATGTAATTCTTGTATTAATATGCTAGACTAAGTTGTATTGTATTGGATGAATGATGAAACTCTTTGATTTTTAATTTTTAATTCAAGACTTGTTATTTTCAGTTTAACTCTCGCATTGTGATTCCATAAACATGTTTATACATATTGTTTTAATGCTTAGGGCAATAAATTGCTTATTCGCAGTGTTGAAAAACTCACGATAGATAGAATACATGAATAATAAATATTAGGAATAATATTTATGAAGTGTGCGATCGTGTATTATAATCCTAAACTTCTATGCATGTTTGTCATATGAATGCAGACTAGAAATATGATCGTGTCGTGATAAACATAGATTTATTATATCTTGGAAACAAATAGTAAATGAAAGTGAAATTATCGATCGTCACAACTGCATGGATTGAACTAACTATCACAAGTTAAGAATTGAAATTAAGAGTTGATTATTGAAGCAAGAAATCCAATACATTCATGATCTTTAATTTAAACCAATATTCTTTGCTCTCATATAGAGATCAAGTTCCTGACTATTAAAGAAAGAGTTCAGAGTGGACATGTATCAATAGAGTATATCGGGAGAAACTACTTGGTTGCAAATCCGCTTACTAAGGGATTGATACCCAGGTTCTTTCGTGAGGACACAATTCATATGGGTGTAATGTCTATTGAAGATATCTAGTTTCAATGGAAGTTTATATTTCTATGCTTTTCATATTAGAAACATGTACTGCCATTTTGGATATGGTTTATGGTTAAAGTTACTTTCGGATATAAATTCTTGGTTTATTATCTTTGAACTCATATGAAAATGATCTCACTAAGGTATTAAGGTGGACCAGTTGGGAATATGCTCGTTGAGATATACGTGACCATTGATGACGTTAGTTACGATATAAGTAGCGAAAGTCGCTTTGATCATATGTTGATATGATTGATGGACCAGATTATCTAGCGATGCATTAGATAATAACAGTAAAATTCTGTGTAACTCATAATGTTATATTTGATGCACAATTATAAGGTAACACATATAGACCAAGTGGGAGGTTGTAAGGATTTTAATCGAACATGTGGGTTTATATGTGAAATATTGTTTATTAAATTAAATGCTATCAATTTTGGTTAAGCCCGTTTAAAGTGATCTAATAAGATTTCGGTATTTTGGATTTTGAAGCATTCAATTTGACGAATTCAAATAAGTGACAAAACACCAATTGAATAAGTGACAAACAATTCATTCACAACTTTTCTTCTCACAAAATCTTACAAACAATCATAACCCACAGTTTTCAAT